>CATKHJ010221019.1:0-49278 GCA_949750685.1 Vernicia montana | reverse complement strand
GAAGTAATTTAACCTCAAAATTTAAATTACAGAAATTTAAAATTATTTTTTAAAATTTTAATTTAATTTAATTTGATGATTTAATATTTTTTAAAATATTTAAAGCACTTATTTCAAAAAAATATATTTAGAGCACTATATGTGATATTAATAATCTATTAATTTTCAAATTAAATGTGATTTTTTTGTTGAGTAAAAAATTGTCAGTGTGCTTTTTTCGTTCTGAAAAAATAATCAGATGCAAATATCATTATAAGAGTTGCAGATTCATTTGAGAATAGTTAAAAGTTAATTGAAATATAATGACATGTTATTTTTTATTTTATTTATTTATTTATTTTTTGCATAAGGTGCAGGTTCATTTCTAAAAAATTATAGTTTCATTTAGTAATAATAATAAGTTTATTGAAAAACAATTCTTACAGTTTACAAATGATGAACCTACACCATATATTTGATGATAAGAGTAACATGTTCAATATATATAACCTGCAGGTTCATTTGAGAATAATTAAAAGTTTATTATAATACAACGACATGTTCATTTTTTTGTATAAGGTGCAGGTTCATTTATGAGAAATTACAACTTCATTTAGCAATGGTAACAAGTTCATTGAAAAATAATTTCTACATTTCACAAATGATAAATCTGCATCATATATTTGATAAATCTATAAGTAATACTTAATAATCATGTTACTTATAAATGATAAACCTACAGTTTTTGTGAATAAAAAAAATATATTATCTTCCTGCCTAATAATTTTTTAGCACAATCAAAATTATTGATTTTAATTTTGCATGTGTGCAAATATCACGTAATCAATAAATAAATACTAATAAAAAGTTAAAAACATTGAATCTTGTACCTAAATAGGATGTTCATACTTATTATGTACAAAATAATAATATTAATGTACACTTAATTAATTTTATTGATGGTGATTGTGAAATAAATATTTTTTCAGTTATAAAATAATAAAATTGAAAGACTAAATGAATTACTATACCAAATAAAATTATGATAAATTAATAAAAATATAAATGATTAACACTAAATATAAATATATTTTTTAAAAGAATAAAATAAAATAAAAGAATATAAATATAAATGAAATACAAAAAGAAAAATTTGTTGAGCAAATAAAATTATAAATTTGCAAAATATAGGGAACCAATTAAATTATAATTAATTAGATTTGCAAAATATATTTTTAAAAAAGATTTGATTAAAAAAAAAAAAAAAAAAACCTAAACTAAAAGTGAGTGTGTGCGGGGGCCTGATTCCACCATATATGGTGAAATCAGGTCCATAATATAATAATTCTTAATAATCATGTTTGCTGTGATTTTTTTTTTCTTAATCAAACTTAAATTGAAGTGCAACTAAATCTTTTTTTTAATTTTTTTATATCAAAATTTAAATAATAAGTCACGTAATAATAGATTATGTAGCTCTCATTTTTTCATAAATTCCTTGATGTAGAATTTAAACTTGAAATTTCTTGATAAAAATCTCACATTTTTAGTAATAGAGATAAATATATCTTTTTATTTATTCTATTAATTAGTGTTTTTTTCAAGTTTAATTTACGTTTGTATTATTCTAAAAAAATTAAATATTGATAAATAAGATGAGAGAAAAAAAACACTTAGGCAACTAAAATAACTAATAGTGGTTAAATATGGAAGCTTAATTGGGTCCAAGGAACCCAAAGCCTATCTCAACATCACCCACTAACTTGAAGGCCCAACGGAAGTCCTAAAGGGCCCAAGAGCAACTCAACAGCATGGTGAGGCTCCAGAGAGCAACTCGCCTTACCCAGTCTCCAAGCAAAACTAGTATATAAAAGGCTACCTCACTCCGCCTCACCAAAGTTCATCGTCCAGAGTCCTTTTGCTTGCCACAGGAAGATACAAAACGTGTTAGGACCATAGCCTCCCTACAGCACGCACAAGTGCGCTGCAAGATTGTAGTGTAGCGTCTGACACGTAAATGTGGTTGTCTAATTTGTTAACAGTGAGGTGATCTCAGTACCCCATGACGTGGCCACATGTCCATCCACTCCATCAAATGACTTAGGAACAGAGGTATAATTTTTTTTTTTTTCCAAAATATAGATTAGTTTATATAAAAGAATTTAAAACCCATAAAATTACAATTTGTGTAAACATTAAAGAAAAAACTTAATTTAAGAGACTTAAATTGGATTTGGAATCCAAAAAAAACTTACCCAATAATGAATTTTTAACATTTGGCACAAAGTTCAAAAAAAAACACAGCTCAAAGGTCAACAAATAATTTATTATAATTTTTTCCTTGAGTAATCTCCTTCCCCGTACGGCTTCCCACCTTATTGGCCCATCTGAGCGCCGTCTGTCTGGATGAACAGGCCGCCGGTAGCCAAGAAAGGCAGAAGCATGATAAGGAGCAATGGAGGACAGTTGAAAGATTTCCCTACCGGAATCAGTACTTCATTAGCTTCAAGCAGAACCACCATCTTAGAATTGGTTCAGACAAACAAAACCTTCCATTTTTCAGTTCAAACCACCAGATCCAGATGGAAATGACTCCGGCAATGAAGGCGGTCATACCCAGCTTTAACCACAGACGGCCAAAGCTAAAATCACCACCACCTTTTTCAACTAACTCTTCCCCCTCCCTCCGTCGACCATCCCTCCATAAGATCAAAGAGAAATGAACAAAGAGAGAGAGACAGACCTGGCCATAATCAAGATCGGCACCACCGCCGTTAAAATATACTGAAATGAAACTAAAAACCTCGAACGACACCGAGGAGAGATAATCCCAAAAACGGGAAGCGATATAGACCCACAAAACCCAAGATTCGACTTTATTCATGATAAAAGAAAGAAAAAACATAGAAATACTAGAGAAAAAGGGTATCCCTTCCGGTGGCTGGAACCACTGAAGGTCACCTTAATGAAAACCCAAGCGGCGAGCACCAAGGAAAAGGGGACCTAGCAAAGAGAAACGAGGGTATTTGTTAGCGTCCCTTTATCAGTCACAGAGGTATAAAATTGACATTTTCAATTACCAAAAGGCAAATTTAATCTATGTTTTTTAATCCTCTTTTTCTCATTAAACTACTTTTTCTCTCAAGAAAAGGAACAATCACCTTCTTCCTTGAGATTCTTTAAGCTACAAGGAATCTAACTTAAATATTGAAGGATCTAATTTCATTGGTGACAGACACATAAATTTTACTTAGGGATCCAATTAGAAAAGTATAAAAATAATATAATATAATCAGCTCTAAAAATAAATATGTATAATAAAATTATAAAGTAATAATAATATTTTCATAAAAGTCGATAAATTAACATAATTACATTATAGCATTCTCTTTTTATTCTTCATCTTTTGAAATTGTTGCATAATAATTTTATTGTTAATATTTGCAAATATATCTTTTTTAATGTAAGTTACCAAATAATCATTTAATAATCTATCTTCCATTTGGTTGCGTAGTGAACTCTTGATGATATTCACCGCAAAAAAAGCTTTTTTCACTGTAGCAATAGCAACTCGTAAGATCAATGACAACTTAAACAAAAAAGTAAAGGTGAAAAAAAAAAAAAAAAAGAATTTTGAAATAACTATAATAACACCTAATATTTTTTGTCTTGCAAGTCTATACATCTTAACCAGGCCCAAATCTATCATAAAAGAGATCCAACAACACTCTTGAAAATCTTAGCATCATCAACAACCATTATTAAAATTTTAAATGCCAGACTAATAATAAAATTAATCATAGGTTTGTTTCATTTCATAGGGCAGAAATCAAATATTTGACTAATAATTTCTTTCTTTTTAGAAAGTTTTTATGTATTTAAAAAAAAGGAAAGAAAGAAAAGAGGCAGGTAAGATAAGATTAAAAATAAGAAGAAAAATAAAGGAGTCGATAATGATTGAATCAACAATAAGTGTAATTTGCCAATTATAAAGGCAATAATTAACTAGAGCAATGTAATTCAATAGATAATTATGTCCTATTTAGTAAACCTTTTATTTATTATTAGATTTTCCTTTCTACCACATGAATTAGAATTGAATTTTTACTGATTTTTTATTTCAATTATTTAAATTTTGTTAGAACAAATTGACAACAAAAGTAAGAGAAATAAAATAGAAATACAGAATTTATGTGATTCGGCATAAGCCTACATTCACGGACAAAAACGGCAAAAAAATTTCACTATTATGACAAAAGGAGAGTACTAAATTGACTTGACAATAATTAAATATCTCACACCCTAAATACACTTAAAATACAAGAATATTTTATCTACCCGGTGTTTACCCAAGCTCACAAAACACTCACACACAAAGCTTTAAAGTAACTAAACTATTTATCACAAATAGCTACTTCATTGCTTAACTTGATGAAATGCAAGAAGTGAGCATGACTATTTATAGTCATGCAAAACCAAGAATATGTGGCTAATAATTAAAGCCACGTTTATGGCTGAAAACAAAATGTTCCTTACACCACAAATTGATCATTATTATTGTACTAGTAATGTTCCAATATAATGTTCTCCTCGTTGGAATAATGCTTCACTTATTTGATTGATGACTTGAATTGATATCTTATCTAAATTCAAGTCACACATAACAAATTTATAGAAATATATTAATAAATCTTTACTTCAATTGTATTATTATTATTATTTTTTTAATTGTGAAATTTGGACATCCATTTTGGTATAATCAGTATGATTTGGAGATTCTCAACAAAAACAAAATACTATGATTTGGAGAATCTTTTTATCACTATGATTCTCCAATCTAAGAACTAGCAATGTTTGGTTATTAATTATGGAATCGCAATATACAAGGATCGACATCAACCCCCAAGCTGTATTTGTATATAGTTTCTTGATAAAATTATTTGTGTGAGAGAGAATTTATTAATATTAAAAATGAAAGATAAATAGATCATCTTAAATTTAGACAGGAAACTACATTATTTGGGAGAAAAAAAAAAAAAAAAAAGACAGGAAATTACATTCATTGAATACCACAAATATTTAGAGATAACCTTACGGTTAAATATATAATGTGTCTAGGTAGTCTCATGCATATTAATTAATTACAAGTAATATGAATGACTTATACTAAGAAGCAATGGCGTACCCAGAATTTAGATAGAGAGTTGGCTGGGTTTCAATAATTTTAGACTTCATATAAAAAAGTGAATTAAATTTCAATAATTTTGAGCTTTATATAAAAAAAAAAAATCATAATATATATATAAAAAAAAAAAATTTGGAAGCTGACCTGGGCTTCAGCCCCCCCTTAATTCCGCCCTTGCTAAGAAGGGTAATCCAACAAGGTCATTTTATATTATAAAGCCTCTTATCTTTACTCTTCTCATTTGGTTCATGGATTCGTAATCCTTAGAATTAATAAATAATAATAATAATAATAATTATTATTATTATTGTTACTGTTATTATTGTTATTATTATTGTTATTATTGCATATTCCTTTAAGTGTTTATGAGAAGCGATCTTAACGCAAAGTTAGAGGAATTAGATCATAAAATCGAGCGTAGGTGTAAAGTTTTGACTAAAGCCAAAAAGAAGAGACTCAAAAAGGAAAAAGAAGAAAAAGCCAAAGAGCTGGAGGCTTTGAAAGAAAGAGCAAAATTTGATAAAGAAATTTTTGAGGAATGAAGCGAAGGAGAAAAGATGGCAAACAATAGAGCTAACAGGGTATTGCGTGAGTTTGTCGTGCCAAACTCGGTTATGCGGTTCAGCATTGAAAGGCTGACTATTGCAGCTAACAATTTTAAGATCAAACAGTCACTCATACAGATGGTTCGACAATTTCAGTTTGGGGGAGGAGTCATAAAGGATGTCAATGCTCATTTGGCAAATTTTCTATAAATCTGTGATACAATCAGGATGAATGACGTTACTGATAATGCCATTAGACTAAGACTTTTCTCATTCTCTCTTAGGGATAAGGCAACAACATGGCTAATTTCTTAAGCTCCAAGGTCAATCACTACATGGGATCAATTCATAGGGGTTTTTCTTGCGAAATATTTCTCACCTGAAAAGACTGCTAAACTGAGGAATGACATCATTCGTTTCACTCGAAATTTAAATAAATTTGAACTTTTAATTCTTTTAAAAAAAATAAAATAAAAAAATAAAATAGTTTTATATGAGAATATATTTTCCTTGTATTTAAATTTATATTCAAAGTTATATATATTTATGAATTAATATTGAATATTGGAATTAAAAATAGATGTTGGTTTATTATAAAATATTGATATTGATAAATTTATTGTATATTGATAATTGAGATTATATAATAATTTATTTACATTGTTATATTGAAATTTGAAATGATATCAATTTATTTATATTTTATATATTGATATTTGAGATAATATGAAATTATATTTATATTGTCAAGTTAATATTTTAATTGAAGAAAATATTTGGTAAAATAAAATATGAATTTTTATCTATTGTGAATGATTTAATCAATAAATTATATATTAAAGAATTTTGAAAATATTGTGAAAAATAGATATTTGTTTTAATAAAATTGAAATTGTATGTTATTATATATAAATTAATTATTGAATAATATGTATAATAAAAAGTTAATATATTGGTAAATTAATTATTTGAATGTTATTTATAATAATAATAATAATAATAATAATAATAATAAAGAGAGAAGAAGCAAATAAATTAAAACTAATCAGCTTAATTAAAGCCAAGGAGTAGATCGGGCTAGGCAGAAATACAGAGAGAGAGAGAAGAGAAGAGAGAAAGTGGCAGGAGGAGAAAGAAAAAGAGAGGCAGAGCTTCTACCTGCCATTCCGTCGCCGTCCAATCATCAAAACTGTGCACGCGTCGGATCATCGGGAAGAGCCACTTGAACCGCCTCCAACCGACACCGCGCGCCTCCCAAAGGTAACGCTGGCAGTAAGCTTCCGAGCTATTTTTCGTCGACTTTCCGATCTCCTTTCACGGTGATTTTGTTTTCCGGCAAGTGAGAGAGAGTGGCACATATATTTGGACTCCTCAAGTCTCAAGCAACCTATTGGTACCCTCAGATCGCAATTATGTCGCCGTTAAAATTTTTCGGTCACTAGACTCCGGTGACCCTGAAATTGACCAATTGGGACAGCAGCTCCAACTCGTTAAACCGAGTCCATTGGTATAAATCTCGTCTTTTAATTGTATTTAGATAACGAGATATGAATTTATTTATGAGAATTTAGGTATATAAATTATAATGATTTAATTAGCATAATTGGCTAATTAAATTGAGTTATATTATTAATTTGATGATTATTGGAAAGTATTGGTGAATAATTTGAGGAAATTAAGGTATTATTGATTAAGTTGGATTAATGATCGAATGAGAATTAATAATTATTGGAAATATTAAGTTGATAAATTAAGGATTTTATTGAATTATCTTAAATATTAACTTGGTAAAGAATGGATAGAATGACGGATGTGATTAATGTATTAGAGGTCCGGGTTGGACCATTTGATTATGAATTGTTGATTAATTAAAAGTATGTTATTAAGAAGTTAAGTCTAATTTTAGCAAAGGTGTTGCCGAAATTTCGGTAGATAAATAAATTGTATGATTATATCTAATAAAAGATATTATGTTATTAGGAGGATATTGAAAAGGAGAATTCCAAAAGATAACTACCGAAAGTGAACGTTTATCTAGAAATCAAAATCTACAGTCCAGGTGAGTGAAGAATTTAATATTTCAATTAAATTCGAAATTCTTAAGATAAATTGAGTTTATTTATTTTCAAATTTTATTACAATATGTGTATTAGAATATAAATTCCTTTAATGATTCATAAATATTAATGGTTAAATATTGACATATATGTTACCAAAGTTTACCATAAAATGTTAAAGAATTCAATTGAATATAAATAAGAATAATGTATACTGAAGTAAGTTATAAAGGCTTTATATATTCCTATTTTATAATTCATAAATAGAAAAAGGAAAATTTGTTTAAAGCTTATAAAATTATGTTTATAAGCTTCCAAGTATATATATATATATATATATATATATATATAGAGTTTCCATAAACAAGCTAAAGAATTGAAAGATGTGAGAATTGATATATATGAATAAAGTGACAATTAATGTTCCTCTTCATAAGAACCACATATACGTTCTATATGTTACATTGAATAACCTTGTTCATCCAACTGTATTGATTCTCTTGTAACTATAAGTGAATCCTGAATTTCATATAGATTATCTGAATCATGAGAACCCAACAGTGTGAAACAGAGATCTCCGACTGATGTGGTAATACATCAGACTGTGTGCACATATGAATCGAATATATGTGATATGATATGGGGGTATGTTCTTAAAATGAATCTCTGCCTCGGGTATGCCAAAGTGTCTCTACCCCAATTATATTGTATGGGAGCATGTTCACAAATGAACCTCTGCTTCGGATATGCTACAGAAGCCTCTATCCCAACTATAAGGGAACTTTATACTTCGGACAGGCCACGAGTGCCTCTGTCCCAACTATTGTTATGGGAGCATATTCCCAAAGGAACCTCTGCTTCGGGTATGCTCAAAAGAGTCTCTACCCCAAATCATAGATTGATCTCTGTTACCTTTGATTATGTGATAATCCAAAAACGTCTGAATATTTGTTTATGGCCACCCAATCAAATAATTCTGAAATTCATGAAACTATTACTGTATTTGACAACGAAATCCCAAAAGTGAAATAGTCTATTAATTAATGTGATCCATTTGATATTAATTTAAGATTTTATTTGTATATACAAGTATATGTATTCTTATTATAAAAATTTTATACTTCAATTTTATATTAATTAGTGATTTTAATAAAACCTATTTATATATGAAGATAAATTTTAAGACTTATATATATGTGTTTAAATTATATATATATCCCGTATAAAGTTTAACTGTATTCTAAAAGTTATAAAATTCCAAAATGTGCTCATATATAATGGAAATGTTGAAATCTCAAGAACCTTAAAACTCTAAACGCTTATGTGTATACAACCTCTATTGAAAACTGTCTGTAAATGATCCAAACATATTGAAAGCTACATGGTTAACGTTCTTCTGAATTTAAATCCCTGAGTTTCTATACTCATGGATAATGAGATCGATATAGTTATGTTTCCTTTATTGCTAAAAGTGTCAGAATCTCAAATGTTAATTGTTATAAAATCAAAGATGTACCCAAAAATATACTCCATTGTAAATGAATCCAAAGAACAAAGTTTTCTTCTGAAATTTCGAAGGTTATAAATTAAAGTATTCGAAAATATATGTAATATACTGTGAATCCGAAATTCAACATCCTATTCTAACTAAGATATGCATAATATGTTCCATTGTAACTAAAGATCTTATTAACTCATATGCTATTATTACAAGTTATTAAATGAATTATTCTTGAACTCAATATAAATTATGAATGTGTTAAATATCAAGAGTAATCTTTCTATTCTTTACTCATTGAGCTTTTTCCAAAGCTTACCCATTCCGCTCACCAGTATATGCAGGTGAAGCTAAGCAGTAAGTTTAGAAGTATAGTGGATCTTGACAAGTTGATTCCTCAAGCATTCATTCTTCCTTGAGGACTGTCAAGACAATGTAATAATTTTGTATTTTGATTATTATTTGTGTATGACGTTTAAAATCTCTTAGATGCTCCATGTGTGTAAATGGTATTATTGTAATTGATATGTATATGTTATAAGTGTTGTAATAACCAGTTAGAAGTGAAATGGTGAATGATGAGATCAGTATGATATATGAGTTGAATGATGAATTGAACAGTGATAATGATGATGGAAAGTTGATTATTGATTTATTGTAGTGAAGGAATGAGATTGTTATTAGAAGTGTAATTGAAATGCAGGTTGTGATCTTGGGGTTATAGTGTAATTATAGCCGATACTATGTCAGACTTCTATTGGATTGTTAATACATATGGGTTCTACGGGTTGTTGGTACCCTTATGGTTACCCATGCCCTAGGATCATCACTGCTCAAAAGTTGGGTTGTGACATTACTTGCCTCCAAGGTTGATGCAATTGCTAAGACTTTGGAACGTGTAAATATCAATGCTCTTTCTAGCCATCCAATTAGTTATGAGTCATGTGGGGGAAATCACCATAATTCAGAATGACATAGGGTGGAGTAAGTTCATTTTATCTTTAATCCTAATATACAACAAAATAATCCCTACTATAATACTTACAATCCAGTGTGGAGGAATCATCCCAACTTAGCATGGGGAAATCAAGGGAACTAAGAGGGCAATTAGAGGCAACATTTTCAAACCAATTTTCAAGGAAGGAATCAAAATCAAGCACCACCTGAAAATAAACCTTCCTATGAAGTGGCTTTGGAGAAATTCATTGGAGCTACCACAAAAAGATTTGATAAATTGGAGAAACAATATGACAAGTTAGAATCCAAGGTTGATCAAATAGCTAGCCAAAACAGGAACTTGGAGATGCAAGTGGGTCAATTGACTAGTTCATTAAACACAAAAGCCCAAGGTACTTTGCCAAGCCAAACTGAAGTGAATCCAATCGAGCATTGCAATTACAGTGAAGTTTTGTGGGCAAATAAAGGAGATGAATGGTGAAATAATGGTAGGTGAAGTGATGAGCAACAAAGTATTATTCTTGAAGATACTTCCTCCAAGGAAGAAATAGAAGATGAAGAGGAACAAAAGGAAGTATCTACACCACCACAAATTCAGCCATATGTTCCTTCAATTCCTTTTCCTCAAAGATTGAAAATGAGTAAATTAGACAAGCTCTATGAAAAATTTTTAAATTCTTTTAAACGACTTCACATTAACATTCATTTTGCAAATATCATAGCTCAAATGCCTAAATATATGAAGTGTCTTAAGGAGCTTTTTTCCAATAGGCAGAATTTAGAAGGAATTGAAGTGATTGCACTTACTAAGAGTGCAGTGCTATATCCAACGCAAGATTCCACCAAAGCTAGAAGATCCAGGAAGTTTTTCTATTTCTTGTGCAATTAATGATTTTAATTTTGATAAAGTTTTGTGTGACTTGGATGCAGGTGTAAGTTTAATACCTTTTACTATTTGGAGGAACTTGAAGTTTGGAAAGTTGACACCTACTAAAATTTCCTTACAATTAGCAGATAAATCTATTAAGCATTCGGTTGGGATTGTAGAGAATGTTTTGGTGAAAGTTGGGAAATTCTACATTTTTGTGGACTTCATTGTGCTTGACATGAAAGAGGATACTGAGATTCCTTTAATTTTGGGAAGACCATTTTTAGTCACAACTGGTACAATAATTGATGTAAAAAATAGCAAACTACTCTTAAGGGTCGAAAAAGAGGAAGATGAATTTATCATTGCCAAACCGATCAAATCTCCCTCTTTTCAAGAGAGCTGTAAAAAAAGTTGATGTAATTGATGAGGGAGCTAAGAAGGTGGTTAAGAAAGAACATGCAAAGAAACCTCCAGATGAAGATGTTGAAAAAAGATTTTCTGAAAATTTCAAAGATTCATATCTCAAATAACATGTCAATGGAGATTTTGCGCTGAAAAGGATGATTCAAAATTTGTATGATCCCCCTTGATGAAAATCTAGTTATAGTCAAGCGCTTTTGAGAGACAACCCAAATTTCAAATTTCAAATTTCAAACTTCTTTACTTCTTTTAATTTTTATGTTCTTTTCTTTTCTTAATTGTTTGTTTCCTTTTATTTTATTGTTTGTGAATTTTGTAGGAAAATTGGGGAGGTAAATGAGAGTACTTCTCAAGCATCCCACGTGAGACAACTGAAAAAGTCAGGCTGGTGACTATAAACCAAACACTTCTTGGGAGGCAACCCAATTTTTTTTTATTTGGTTTCCTTTTGTTTATTTGTTTGTTAAATTTCTCTTTCATTTTCTTAACTAATCAATTAGATATGGAAGCCACTATTGCAATACTCGAAAACAAGTTTCCAACTCTTCCCCAAGATGTACTCAGGAAAATCTACATATGCAAATTGGAAATGATGAAGACATTTAGGCGTCTGTGTCTTCCTGAGCATATTCGGTGGATTATTGAAGCCAAGGTACGACTAGCAGGAGAGTTTGATGACTCTTTTGTTAAATATTTACCAAGAATGGGAAGTTCTTACTCGAAGAAGAGGAGAACTAAGAGAATGGGAGTCTGCTACAAATGCATGAGATGGAATTGTAACACACGCTATAGAAACTTTAGATATGTGTCCATAAATCGAGAAGACAAAATTAAATTTATAAAGATGGACTGAGTAAGGAGTCTTTGGACAATATCCTACAGACTCTTGAGACGCATACTTGTGGACAAATCCAGCGTGTTCTTTTAGATTTATGGAACTTATTCAAAGAAGAGTAACAATGCTATATAGTCTAAGGGATCTAACGTTAAAAGACTCTGTTTGCCAGTTAATAAGAAAACTGGATGAGAAGCTTATCCTCGACTCATAGAAGGCTTTCAAGCTGTTACTGTATGTAAAACTAGAGGAAGATGTGAGTCACATTCACAACTACTGCTTACAATCAGGTGTATCACTAACTTTTTGAATTTTTGTTATATTATTTTTTCGCATCCCACAGTTACTTTTTGAATTTTCTGCACATAGTAATCAACTTTTGACTTTTCGTTGTATTATTTTTTCGGCATCCTATAGTTACTTTTTGAATTTTTTTTTGCACGAATCTTTAACTTTTGATTTTTTTTTAGATTTTTCTGCTTTCGGCAACTTTTTTTTTTCCATATTTTATTTTTGACATTTGTACACCTAACATTTATTATTTTTCTATCAACAACCATCTTTACCCCCATTGGACTGTTTTTTACCCCATTTGACTGTTCTTTTACTTCCCTATCTTTTCCTTATATATACATTCACCATTATTAATATACATACAACTTTTAGGAGAGATAATGAATAGAAATGGCAGAACCCTCAACACGCAAATTCAAA
Source organism: Vernicia montana (assembly GCA_949750685.1). Classification (NCBI taxonomy): domain Eukaryota; kingdom Viridiplantae; phylum Streptophyta; class Magnoliopsida; order Malpighiales; family Euphorbiaceae; genus Vernicia; species Vernicia montana. Next base: position 36,217 of record CATKHJ010221019.1, on the reverse strand, counting down.
ATCATTTGTGTCGTCTATAGTCTAAAATCTAGTAAGAATGAAGAATACTGGAAGGCATCCAATGAACTTATTCGGATTTTAGCTGAACGAAAAATTGATTTGGTGTTTGGGGGAGGTAGTTTAGGATTAAGGGGTTGTGTTTCAAGTTTTGCATATATTGGAGGTAGCAGAGTTCTAAGTATAATTCTAAAGACTTTGGCTAAAAATAAACACATCATCGGTGGGACTATAGGTAATGAGCATGTATGAACGAATGACATACATGCATCACAATGCTGATGCCTTTATCATATTACCTAGTGGTCTAAAAATATTTGAAGATATCTTCAACAATGCGTCTTGGGCCCAACTAAATTTTCATAAAAAGCCACTGGGATTACTTAATGTTAACGATTTTTATGATGGTTTGTTGTCTTTTCTTGATCATGCTGTGGAACATGATTTTATGACATAAGCAAGTCGACGCATCTTAGTCTCTGCTTCAACTACTAATCAATTGATTGACCAACTGTAAAATTTTATACCCGAACTTGATCCATTGATGGCGCAGGTGGCTGGCACCCCAATGACAGTAGTAGTAAAAAGAGTGTACTAGATCTGAATCTCCGGTTGTAACTTTCTTAACTCTTATGGTTTTACTTACAATATTTATTTTATTTTCTTTTTATTGCTTTAATAACACTAGATAAAGCGAAGTCTTTTACTCTTTTATAGTAGACATTTGGGACAATGTCTCGAATAAGTTGGGGAGGAGATAATTGTTATTTAAAAAAAAAATTATTGTCTCAAAATTTAAGGTCTGAATCATTAAATGTAAGATGACTGAGTAAAAAGTTACTTTTGTACTCTTGATACGCATCTTTAATTTATATGATTTTCTTTTCTATTTTCAAAAAAAAAAAGAATAGAAAGAGAGAGATGGTTGAGTAAATAGTTGCTTTTATGTTCTTGATACGCATATTTAATTTCTGTGATTTAAAAAAAATGTCTAAAATTTTTAGGATTTTGAGTCTAGCTCTAGGTTTTAAGAAGACTTTCAGCCACTGTGATGAGAATTGAACTTTAATGTCATGGTTTTGATTAATGATGAGTATTATTTTGAATATTGATATTATTCTTTGGTTAATATATGTCTATGATGATTATACTCAACATTTTTTTTTTGCACAATAGCCATGTTATTCGGTATAGAGACAAGCATGCTAGAACAAATGTATTCTTATACCTTTGATCATTTTAATTTCGACATGAATAAATTAAATATTAGAACTCCTCCTGAGGTGATTCGAGGCGAACGACTGATCAGACATCACTTGTGAAATAATTAAGGCACTAGAATTTTTACCACAAAGCCAAATCATCATGTTCCCTGATTGATGTTTCAAGAGAACATCCCCTAGTTAGCTAATTTAAGCCTACATTAATTAGCTATTTTTTTTAAAACCACATCTCTCACCTAGTTCAAACATGTTAATATCCTCACTCTTATGAATTGGAGCTAAAAAGACATATTTCATGAGCAATGAACATTTCTTAAAGATTTGGGATAAGAATAAGAAGTGTAACCAAAAAAAAAAAAAAAAAGAGAAGAAAAAAAATGAAAAAATATATATATATTAAATGTAAAGTTTGAGTCTGACAATCTTGCAAAGTTGTTCAAATTGAAGTAAAAGTCTAACACAATGATAATTGACCTACGTTTTCTATGCTTCTATAGGTTTTGAGAAGTATTTCTTGTAAAATACTATGATGTCTCTAACTCTATGAAGTCTTTAGAACCTTTATGATATCCTATTCTTTTCATTCTTTAGCCATGTCACTATCCCCTCTGCCCCATTATAATCGATATTAAAAACCTTTTGATTTCAGGTGATGCATTCAATGTAGTGAGATTCGTATCAAAAGAGGAGCTTATGATGCTTAATTTCTTATTAGAAGTCGGATTATTGTTATTGTAAAGATTATGAGAATTTTATTTGTTTGAAATAGGCACATCATATTTACCGTTGATATTGGTCATTTCCCACACACACTTGAGTATGATTGTTGTAGGATGAATTAGCTTTTGAATAAATATGGATTTGATTTAATGCTTGTTTGATTTTCAAAACTGTGATCACTTATTTTTCTCTGAAATAAACAGCTGAAAGTTAAGATTTTTATAGGTGTTTGTGGGTATCACCACTGAAAGCCCTCACGAAACTACAACTCGTCCTCTATGGGATCACCTAGGAGTTTAAAGGCTTGTTGCATATGATAAATGCAATCGTGATTTCCTACGAAAGTAGACTAGTTTAGATTTTGTATTTTCTTTTAATTTTGCTCAAGGACAAGCAAAATCTTAAGTTTGAGGGTGTGATGATTCTATTTTCTTAAAGTTATTTTATCTGTTTAAACTCAAATTTTGGTTCAATTCTTGAGAATTTAATAATATTATTACTTATTTTGAGAAATAAATAATTCTAACAATTTATAAATAAATTATAAAATATTTTAGTATTTTATTTTATTTTACAGATCAAAATGATATTAATGATGCATGCAATGATGTCATAATATTAAAGATGCAGGCAATGATGTCATAATAATAATGATACAGGCAATGATATCATGATATTAATGATACAAGTAATAATGTCATAATAATAATGATGCAGACAATGATGCAAAATGGTGGAAAAAGAAGATGAAAATTTCCTATAAATAGACATTAGCACCCTCCTTCAAATCATTCAATTTCATTCAAATAAACAAATAGATAGAGAGATTTACATTTTTTTAATTTCATTTCATTTCATTTTCATTTTGATCAAGAAGAAAAGTTTTGGAGCTCGTGTACGCCAAATGCTATATCCCAAAAAGAGTTCTTTCTAAACTTTTATTCTTCAATTTAATAATAAGTTGTTATTATGTTTTCTGCTAGATTAATTGTTAATTTAATTATTTTTTCCTTCTTAATTATGAATAGATAAATTTATCTTTCTAGGATTTAGATGTAATCTTTTGATTTGCCTATGATTATTTATATTTAATTGATTGAGTTTGATTGTTGGAATTAATCTTTTATCTTAGGGTTTAATGTTTGAAATTAAGTGGCCATTAATTGCATGAATTAAGATATTGTGTGAAGTAGCGATAGTGGAAACACAATATTAGTTCATTAAGATAATTGACCTAAGGTATGTATTGTTTAGAGATAAGAATACTCATTTGTAATTAATTTAAAGATTTTCATAAAACTTAATGAGTTTGTGTTAATTACTTGTGATCACGAGAGTAGACATAAAGTTAATATAAATACTTATGTTGTATATTGAGAGAGAACATCATATAATTTAGAAAAATATAATTATTAATTCCAACAAAAATAACCTAATCTAAAAAATATAGAGATATCATAGGTAATCAATGGATGAAATCTAAATTCTAATTATTTTTCATATATTGAATTTATTTCTTAATATTTATTTTTATTTTATTTTATTTTTAAATCTCAACTAAATTGATATTCTAAATAATAGAGTAATTATAATTTTGAAAAAACTTTGGAGTCAGGTGATTACATCCAATATTTTCTCATTTATTAGATGAACATATAGTTAGATCACATTAATATCTTCTAAGTGAGAAATTCTTATTTAATCACTTCCATTTGGTATTTGCTGCTAAAACTTAAATTAATTAAATATGATTAAAAGTCTCGAATTCGAGTTGGATTTGATTAATTAATCTCTAGTCTCTTCTAATTAATTATACGGCAGACTAGTTAATTATACTCTTTAAATTATCTATCGAATATTAGATAATCTTTTTGTGTGAATTTAAAAATTCACTATTTTTTTTAGGTTATTTGTGTAAAGATCCCAATTTTTTTTTTTAATTGTTAATATTTGTTCGATCGGCTCCACCAATACAAAACTAAGCAAAGCCCAAACATAGCCCATAACGGCAAGTTCCTTTAGATCTTTTATCCTTTCAAGGGCAAAATCGATATTCGAATGTTTTAACTGAATCCCCAGTACTTAGGTCTGTTTGTTTCGAAAAATTATTTTCCCTCAAAAATTTTATCGGGAAAATCTTCAGAGGTAATGGACGGGAAAGTAGAAATCTCCATCGACAAGCTCCCTGTCAAGCGCTTGGAATCCATAGACGAAAATGGCGTCGAACGTTTCCCTACGTACGCTTCTTCCTTTCCTTTATTAACATTCACTTTTTGCTTATGAAAATTTTATATGTAAGAAATGATTGATAATGGAAGCTATACAATTCTTAATCTAATAACATTAAAAAATAAAATTTCTGCTAGTTTCTTAGCTCCCAAACAGATAATTTAAGTCAATTTCGTTTTACTGCTTAAATCAATTATACTTGTGTCTCTGTAAAGCTAAATTTGGTCCAAAATTAAACCCTAACGAATCAGTTAATCTCATTTAGGATACGTAGATTTTCAGAAGTAGTGTTTATTCATTGTTTTGGATGACAGTGATATTGGATATGATGAGAAGAGAGTTTCGTTGATTCGGCGAATAGATTTTGCATGGGCAGTGGAGAAAGAAGATGAGGAAAAGAAGAAGAAGAAGAAGCAGAAGAAGAGCTCAAAGGAGAGCTCCTCAACGACACCATGGCCATGGCAGAGCATGATGGATAATTTGCAGTTAGCTCACCAGGAACTCTCTGTCATTATTGATCTCATCAATACTGTGAGATTCACTCTCCTTACATGTATTACTATTCTTTTTTTTTTGTTTTTTCCCTCTGTATTTGCATTGTGAATTGTCTGGAAGTTCAATTTGGAGAAAGATTTATATGGTTTAAATTATGAACTACATGTATGTGTAATATGAAGGGACAGTAGTATGGTTTTTATGAACCTTTTTAACTTGTTATGTTGGGGCTTCTTTTTCCCTATAGTAAACAAGAGGTTTTGGGTTGGTATTGAGTCACAGTAGAAGTTGGGCTGTGTTTCATTGTTGGGAAAATGTGGAGAGAGAATAGAAATTGGAACACTGAATGGTAAATATACATTCTTAGGACTTATATCTCAGAAACGATAAATATAACACTATAGCTTAATAGATGCTAACAGATGTGGGGTTTGGCTGTGCGCAAATCTTGAAAATGTGTTGTTTCCTTTGTAATCAGACCAGATTAAATATTTAAACTGAATTTGAAATGGGTTTTAGAAAATTTTGCCTCCATTATAACCCCATCAATTCCACCATGCAGTTCTAACTCCTTAAGGGTTAGGAATTAATTTTTTTAGGCTGCACACATTGTATTCATGATCATGATGACACTTTTATGATGAATATGAATTGGTTTTCCGTATGATTATATTTATGTGTAGGTGGAAGCTAATGATGCTGTAACAGTGGCTAGCATGACCAGGCCAAAGCCATTACCGAATGAGCATCTGGCTGACCTTGCAGTCTCTGCAGCAACCAAGCTACAATGTTACCGGGTATTGTTATTTGTTTTGTTTCTTTTTTTTTTTTTTTTTCCCTTTATTGGCTGGTAGGAGGTGTGTGGCAGCTTTGGTGCATTCTCTGTCGAGGTGTGCAGTAGCATTGGTGCATTCTCTATTGTTATAATTCACCAACTTCAGTGCAAATTAGGTCAATGTTGCTTACTTCTATGGGGTTGCTGACTAGGATTTATTATTGGAAAGGACAATTTCTGGAGGTGCTTTTATCTGTATATTTATGAAATCTTCTAGCAAGTTTCTTATTACTCTGTTTCTTTTGCAGCATCTTGGTAAATATTTCAAGCAGTCTGCCAAGGCTTTAGAACAGCAGATTGCAAGGGAAGCAAGATTTTATGGTGCACTAATCAGGTGTGTCTGCATGTTTATTTTAGTAGTAAATTTATTAGATGGTTATAATATCATATTTGCTTCAACTAAAGTTGGTTTGTCAATTGACCCTGTCACTTTATCTTCATTCACACACTTTTTTATTTTTTCTATAACAGGATGTGGAGAATATATATTATCTTTGTAACTATTCATGTCTATGACTGAGCTTGAAAAATAGTAAAAATAAAATACCATTCCAGTTCAACAATCTCTCATCTTTTTTACTGACAAGCTGATAGATTGCAGCAAAACTGGAAAGTTAAACGGCAGCGCATGGCAGCAATTGCTCCTGGCAATGAGGGCTTCACAATTGATCTTTTTGACAATTCATTATATGATTCTGCATCTTTATTTCGGCCCACTTCTCTATCTACCATTCGCATTGAGCCTGACTCAGCTGGCATGCTGGCTATAAATTTACCTCCAAATTCTTGTCGCTCTCTTCATTTTGGTTTTATTGGTGTACATTCCAATGAAAATGTAAAGAAATCCTCTAAAATCAAAAGTTCATGCTCCTTCGATCATCCTTCGAAAGAAACTGAGAAAGAATCAGTAAGTGATAATGAATGCGTGAAAGAAACACACTTGCTTCTTCGTGGTGTTCACCAAACAATCTTTCTTGAGCAGGTAGATCCCCCCTCACTCTTTTTTTGTGTATCTTCTTGATTTTCAATTTTACATATTTTTGGTTCTTGTGGCTCCAGGTATTTGATATGGTGAACCGTGAAGCATTCAACCAATCTTTAGGAGTCAATGTTACAGGAATTCAAGAAAATTATCTGCAGTTGAGCATAAATCCAGGAACTTCTGTATTTATATCCCTTGTGCCGTCTGATGAGTATGATCGAACAGTTGATGATGGAAGTCACCAGATTTTGGAAAATGCTGTTTTACCTTTAGATTCATTTGATGAAGTGAAGTTACCAGAAGAAAAACACAACTATCTTCATAAGAAGTCAAGGTTTCCTAACCGTATTAGTTGTGAAATATATCTTCAACAGATTTTTCATGAGCATGTATTTTTAAGAGCAAAGGATAGACCCCTTTCCATTGGCACTCGTGCATCTGGACCGTCAAAGGATGTGTTGGGTCTTCTTGGTCATTTCTGCATGACTGTGGCTCACAGAATCTTTTCAAACAAAGTTCTTATGGAGTTAGAAAATGTGGTATTGTCCTGTACTGACCTATTTTTGCATTTTATTTGTGGTTGAACTTTTTTCCTAGTAATTCTTTTGTTTAAAAAACCTTAAATTCTATAGGTTTGCAAGGTCCCATATCTCCATTTAGTATCTCATCCCACTTGGCATTCTCGGACATCTTCATGGACAATATTCATGAGGGTTCCTCAGTCCATTCTCCATGCAAGTTCTCACTCCCGGACATCTGATATGAAAAGAATGAAGAGTGATATTAAAACAGAATTTCGAACTAAGATTGTGGTAAATGATGATAGCATCAATGTCGAAGCGGAAGGTGCTCCAAATGTTGTCGGCCTATTTAAGGGCAATACTGATGACACGTGTTCTATGAACAAATATGATTGCGACTTGGCTGATCTTCCTGTGATAATTCTGCAGCAGGTAGGTTGTGCATTTAAGGTTTCTGGTTGCATCACCTGCTTTTATTATGGTTATGGTATGGGTATAAGAATCTACTCTAGAACTTGCACTGCTTTTCTGTTGATAATTGTATTTGTAATCAACCTTACAAAGTTAAAATTGCAGCTTCTCGTTCAACTATCTATACAACAATTAGGGGGGAAAAGAAGAATAAGAAGTTGTAGTTGACATTACAATTTAGAGATCTTTAGTTTTTTCTCATACTAAAAGGCTGAAATGGAATTCATGTAATAGAGATTGATGCATTTTGCCACATCATAAAAATTGGGTTGATGGTTTAAGGGCCTTCTTGGTTCACCTTTAGGAGCCTTAGATAGTCAACTCAGAATGTAAGAAGGCTTGTACAGGATTTGCAATTTGAAGCTAGTGCCTGTAGTATAAGGGTATTCATGGTTTTGATTGGTTCAATTTGAGAAAAAAAAACCAAACTCAAAAATTGAAGCAATCAAAACCAGCTTTGCAAAATGAAATCAGAAATTGGAGCCAAGACAGAAATATAATTACACAAAGCATATTGAAAATGGTCACCGTGTATCATTTGCTGTACTAGTTTAAACATATAATGAGAAAGTATTAGACAAATTCTAGACCAAAGAAATGAATTTGTTCATTTTATGAACACCTTGAATCATTTCATTTGCTCTTTTATAATAAAATATTGGTTTCGCTTCCTTGTCGAGTTGATGGTACAATAATTATATACACATCCGCATCTTTTACTTTTGTAGTTCTCATGTTTTAATTTCTTGTAATGACCTTTGATGATAGGTTGCAAGCCAGGTGATCCGTTGGCTTCACCAGGAAGCTCTTACGGTGGGAATAAAAGCAAACCGTGACTTTCTATGCTTGTCCTTTGAGTTGGAGCAGGGTGAAGTACTGAGCCTGGTGGCCCATGTGGACCCGGAAGATGCTGAAGGATGCATCTCCTGGTGGTTGGTAATGGAAGATGGTTTTGAGGAGGAGAAAAAACTTCATATAGACATTGCAGATGGTGCATCTGAATATAGGAAGTTCTTGGGGTATTTACCTCTTGATGTCTTGTACTCAACATTGATGGATCTGGTTAGTGTGTGCAGCGGAGGTGGGAACCATTGACAAAACATTCTCTCTTTTTTTCTTTTTCTTGCACTAATTAATTGAAGATAATCCTCCCATGCTAAAAAAAAATGAAGATAATCCTAGGAGTAGGAACCACACTATTTGTAATCTTTCCCTGTTTTTGGTGAAATATGATAGTTTGCAACTGATCTGGTTTTAGATTACCAGTTTCTCTTTCGAAAACCAGCGAATTGTGCTTATTATCATGCCATTGTCATTGTTGTTTTAAGCAATAATGATAATGAAAATTATAATCAGTGTACAGAGGATAATATAATTAATCAAATTGAAACCATCTAATTTTCATCTTCATGTCTTCACTGAAATTCATGTTCATTGCATGATTTTTTTTTTGGAAAGTTCAAAAAAATAACTTGTTATTTTGCTCATTTGTTTGTAGGGGTATGTGAATTTTTTATTTATTTTTTTTGCACATTGAAGTCCCTGGTTTACTCCATTAACATATGGAGTGTAATAACTCAAATTTTTATTAATTTTGAAATTTTATTTTTAAAAAATGAATTTGAAATGAAAGATTTGGGAAAAACAAAATTTTGTCTCGGCCTGCAGATCGAGCATTTATTTGGAGGGATATTTATTCATCAATCAGCTTATATTGAAAAAATATTAAAACGTTTTAATATGGATAAATCTCATCCAATGAGTTCTCCCATGATTGTTCGATCCCTTGATGTGAAAAAGGACCCTTTTCGTCCTCAAGAAGATGGTGAAGAAATTCTTGGTCCAAAAGTACCATATCTTAGTGCTATTGGTGCATTAATGTATCTTGCTAATTGTATAAGACCTGATATAACATTCTCTGTTAGTTTACTAACAAGATATAGTTCTTCACCAACTCGAAGACATTGGAATGGTGTTAAACAAGCACTTCGTTATTTACGCGGTACATCATATATGAGTTTATTTTATCTGCAAGACTCGAAGTCAAAATTAATTAGATATGCAGATGTTGGATATTTATTTGATCCATATAAAATTCGATCACAAACAAATTACTTGTTTACATATGGTGGCACTGCTATATCTTGGCGTTCTACAAAGCAAACTCTTACTGCCATATCTTCCAATCATGCTGAAAAATTAGCCGTTCATGAGACAAGTCGAAAATGCATATGGTTGAGATTTTTGATCCAATATATCAAAGAAACATGTGATCTTCCATTTGATAAAGAAAGTCCAACAGTGCAATATGAAAATAATGCTGCATGTATTGCAGAACTCAAAAGAGGATACATTAAAGGGGATAGAACCAAGCATATTTCACCAAAGTTCTTTTTCACACATGAACTTCAGAAGCAAGAAATTTTAGATGTTCATCAAATTTGATCCATTGACAACTTAGCATATTTGTTTAGAAAGGCACTCCTTATAACAATATTTGAGAAGTTGGTGAACAAAATTTGCATGCGCATACTAAGAGATCTTTGTTAGAAATTATGTTTTCATGAGGGGGAGATTTTGTGCACTATACTCTTTTCCCCTTAGCCTAAGTTTTGTCTCATTGGATTTTCCTAGCAAGGTTTTTAATGAGGTAATTTTATGCGCAAATTCTACAAAAATAATGTACTTTTTTTTTCTTTACTAAATTTTTTTTCCATAGGATTTTTTTTAGTAAGATTTTAACGAGGCATATTTTTTGTAAAATAGACATCCAAAGGAGAATGTTATGAAATATATGGATGTCTTTATCATTATCTCTCTAGATAGATATTTTTATAGAGATAGTACTCTATTTTTATCTCTATCTCTGTAAAGTAATCTATCTCTATCCCTACCTCTGTAAGCATTGACACCTATAAATAGGTGTTACTTTTAATAAAATAATAAACAGATTATTCTTTTGTATTCTTCCTTTACTTTTTTAATTATCTCTCTATAATTTTCTCTTTTATTTTACAACATATTCGAGTTTGTTTGGTTCAATTATTCAATTAATTATTCATAATTAGCGATTTCGTTAATAATTTTAAAAATATTGTTATAAATATTATGTTTATTAAATATTTTAAATTACTAAGTAAGTATTCGAATGTCATACAATAAACTCTCAATCATTTATTCAAAAGAGTTCTTAGTTGTTTTTTGGCCAAAGAAAAGAGTTCTTAGTTAATGATTTAAAATATGTAATTAGACAAAAATAGAAAATATATTGCATAAAGCAAAATAATCAAATTTTAATGCAGCAATAATAATACAATACTAATTTGTGTTTATATTTCCTTAAAAAAAAAAAAAAAAAAAAAAAAACTTGTGTACATACGCAGGAAAACAGTACTGGAAGGTTTGTATTTAATGTGGACGATCTTTGTGATTGACAAGTGAATAAATGAGTTAATCAAAAGATCAAAGTTGAGAGAGGAAAACAGTAAGTAATTAGTAAGTATATAATACTATAATTTAAATAATAATTAACCTTCATTTGGCAAAAAAATAATAATAATAATAATTAACCTTTGTTTATATAATTAAGAAAGATGTTTATGATTAGAGACATAAATATGGTAGCTACAACTTACAATCATATGAAAGAAATATGTGTAGATTATGGTAGTCAATTAACCCAAAAGAGAACAAAAATTATATTATTATAGTAAACTATAGGATCAATTAATAGGGTTAGGAATGTGACAAAATGGGGTCATATATATAGATGTTGATAGAGAATAAGGCCAATTGGCCTAATTTCATGGACATATATTATTGGCCCGAAAATTTTTAGCTCCCTCCAATTATCTTCCCCAAACGTACATTCTCTCTTCTTCTCTAACATATGGTTTGTGTCATAAGCAATTCATCCACTTTCTCTCATTTCTTTTTAACATTATTATTATTATTATAAAATATTAATATTCCAAACTATTATATATATATTATGTCTGAGTACCCCACACATATACACTAAAAGTCCTACATAAATTTTTGAAGGTTCTTAATTTTATTTTGAAGGTTCCTATTGGATTTTTGAATGTTCGTAATGTCAATCTTCCCCACACCCAAGTGCCTTTCCAAAAAAACACCACGTGGTCTTCCTTTACCTGTTTGAGGTGGACCAGCTCCCTCTATACAAAATAAACCTAATTCTTTCACTCAACTCCCCAACTCTATTTATACCCCATTTTCTCTCTTTCTCTTCAAAAACTTCTCTCTCTCTCTCTCAACTAAAATCAAGAATTCAAGATTCAAAAAACTCTCTCTTCTTTACTTCTCTTCTTCTTCTTCTTCTATCGCTTGCTTTTGAATTTTGACGAAGATAACTTCCATGGCTACTTCTACTAGAGTTCCCAATTCCAATACTTGGGCTAGAACCCAAATCTCTCACCCTTTCTCCTCCTATTCACTTCTTGATTTGGGCTCCATTTCTTTTCCCAAGAGCAAGCCCAATAGTAAAAGAATCAAAATTCACTCTGCTTTACACTCTCCTTCAGTTCTTCATTTCCCAGAACAGTCTTATCAGCCTCAAGTCATTCCCAAAGACGACTCTTTTCTCACTGTAAAACGCAAAACTCACTTTCAATCACCACACTGGAACCTCTTCCAAAGAGCAGCCGCCATAGCTTTAGATATGGCAGAAGGCGCTTTAGTCTCACACGAACGCCAACACCAACTACCAAAAACTGCCGACCCACGTGTCCAAATTTCTGGAAATTATGCTCCAGTACCAGAACAGCTGGTCCAGCAAGCACTTCCGGTCACCGGAGAAATTCCTGAATGCATAAATGGTGTTTATGTTCGTAACGGGGCAAACCCACTTTTTGAGCCAATCGCCGGTCACCACTTATTCGACGGAGACGGGATGGTCCATGCTGTTTCAATTGCAAACGGCAATGCAAGCTATGCATGTCGTTTCACTGAAACAGAGAGATTAAAACAAGAAAAAGTATTGGGTAGACCAGTTTTTCCTAAAGCAATTGGGGAACTCCATGGCCACTCTGGAATTGCAAGATTGCTTCTTTTTTATGCCAGAGGATTATGTGGGCTTGTTGATCACACAAAAGGCACCGGAGTAGCCAACGCCGGCCTTGTCTATTTCAATGACAGGCTTCTGGCCATGTCAGAAGATGATGTTCCTTACCAAGTGAGAATTACTTCAACTGGGGATCTTGAAACTGTTGGGCGTTACGATTTCAATGGACAACTTAATCATACAATGATTGCTCACCCAAAAATTGATCCAATTACTAAAGAATTATTTGCTTTAAGCTACGACGTAGTTCAAAAGCCATATCTAAAATTCTTCAAATTCTTCCCGGACGGAACAAAATCACCGGATATTGATATCCCTCTTCCAGTCCCAACCATGATGCATGATTTTGCTATTACTGAAAATTTCGTGGTTATCCCTGATCAGCAAGTCGTATTCAAGCTTCAAGAAATGATAAGAGGTGGCTCCCCTGTTATTTATGACAAAGACAAGAACTCTCGGTTTGGAATTCTTTCAAAAAATGCTACTGATGCTAAAGATATTATTTGGGTAGATTCGCCGGATACTTTCTGTTTCCATTTGTGGAATGCTTGGGAAGAGCAAGATTCCGATGAAATTGTAGTAATCGGATCTTGTATGACTCCGCCGGATTCTATTTTCAATGAATGTGATGAAAGTTTAAAGAGTGTATTATCAGAAATCAGACTCAATTTAAAGACAGGTAAGTCCACTCGCCGCCCTATAATTCAAGAATCAAACCAAGTAAATTTAGAGGCTGGGATGGTGAACCGGAACAGGTTAGGGAGAAAAACTCAATTTGCTTATTTAGCCATTGTTGAACCATGGCCTAAAGTTTGTGGTTTTGCAAAAGTGGATATTTTTACTGGGGAGGTAAAAAAATATATTTACGGCGATAAAAAATATGGGGGAGAGCCATTTTTCTTGCCAAGAGACCAAAATAATGAAGAAGAAGATGATGGGTATATTCTTGCTTTTGTTCATGATGAAAAGAAATGGAAATCAGAGCTTCAAATAATAAATGCCAAGAATTTACAGTTAGAAGCTTCAATTAAGTTGCCATCAAGAGTTCCATATGGGTTTCATGGAACATTCATAGACTCCAACGACTTGGTTAATCAAGCATAGCCTTTGGTTAATTATTTACTGCTACAAAAAGGGTGTTTTTTTTTTTTACTGTTGGTATGTGTGTGAAAATTACCCAAAGAAGGAGATTTTTACCTGAGGGATGATGGCTTTATGTCCCCGGAATCTCCTGGACATTAAAAACCCTAACAACCTTTTGTTTTTGTTAGGTATATTAATTTTTTTTTATTATTATTAATTAATAGGTTTTTAAAGGAAACCAGCTTGTAGCTTTTGGACAGTTGGTACAATTCGAGCTCAGCTGGTTTCTGCTTTGTTTGTAATTTGCTTCTGTTACTATGAGATTTCTTTTACTTTTAATAATTACTATCTGTTTCTTTTAGTAGAAAATAAATATTTACAGTTTTACCGTTATTAGTTATTTGTTACCTTGAATATATAAGGGCTTGTGTCCCCTAAAACATTCCATGTGCCCAGAATTAGATTGATGGGTATTTGTCACGTTTATTACAGTCCTTGTTTTAAAGGATACGGCTAATAATGTTTGCCAATTTCCATGTTATCACTTTCAGCTTGCCATTTCATTGTCGCATTTTGGTAAAATTGTCTTCTTCTTGCTTGCTCAAAATTCACCTTCCTTACTTGCCAAAAATAAAAAATAAAAAAATCACCCTTCCTTATTATTATTATTATTTTTTTTAATATTAATCAAGTTTCATTTTTATACTAATTATATTAATTTTTATATTAATATTACCCTTCTTTATTATAATAATCAAGTTTTTCTTTCAAAAAATTATTAATCAAGTTTCATTTTTTATACTACTCATTTCATTTCATAACAGATGACGTTTTGGAAGTATGCATAAATATTAAGAAATTAATTAATTCTCTTTAATTAGTGAAGGAAAATACTAAATTCCTCTCATTAAATATTCCTCTAAACTCTAAAAAATGTATTTAATGAATATTAAAAAAAGGGTAAAAATGAAAAAAAAAAAGAAAAAATACTTTATTGATATTCTGAAACGTCATATTTTAATATAATGATAAGATATATATTCTTTTAATATTTTTAACTTTTACTCAAGAAAGTAATTAATTTGCTTTGGAAATTAATTTGTACTTATATATAATATCTTTTGGTAAAAAAAAAATTAATTTACTTTGGAAAAGTCACCAATATCCAATAACCACAACTTATTTTTTAAATAGCATGATTCAACCTTTTAAATTAAATTTTCACTATTTTTAATTATTAAATTATTTAATCATTATTATTTATAAATCATTTTAAAATTTTAAAAAAATTAATATTAAAGGAGTGAGGGACTCAAGAGATGCACTATCACTGCACTATATTTATAAAATAAGTTAATAGTCTCTTAAAATAATAAGTTAAAATTACACTAAATAAAATAACTTATTTATTGGACTTTTTTAAACAATTTGATAATTTAAAATTTTAAAACATATAATTATCTAACAAATAAAATTTAATTCTTAATTTTTTTTTTTAATTTTATCAAATACTACTTAAATTTGTTTCTTATATTATAAATTAAAATTAAAATATCAATCAAATCATAGGAATAAGTTTTCCAAATCTCTTTTTTCTTGAAAAATTCTAATGTAGAAAAGGAATCTGATAGTAACACCAGTTGACTGTAAATTTTTTTTTTTTTTTTTTTTTTTTGCCAAATAGTTGACTGTAAATGTAAAAACATATTCTTTGGCAAAAAAAAAAAAATGTAAAAACATATTCTAGAGAATTCTGTAATGTTTAAGAAAATTCTTAGTCATAAAAAAAAATTATTTTGACCGAGTTGAATCAATTTTTTTTATTTTTTTTTTGCCCAAACCGAGTTGAATCAGTTAACTGACCTATCAAATGCCCTATGAGATGGACATAAAAGGGCGAACCGATCGGTAACTCATTACATCACTCAGTTGTGACTTTGTTACGTCACCCACCTATGGAATTTAATTAATTTTAACTTTTAACGTTTTAAGTTTAACTTGGATATAGTCGAGGCATTTTAAATTTAGCTTTTGAGTTAAATTAATATATAATTGAAAAAATTGTACTGTTATTCTTAGTGTATGAATTATTATTATTTTTCAATAAGTTATTAAATTTAAAAAATCATTTCATTTTAGTGCTTTTGTCCATTTTTTTTATATTGATTAGAGTGCTAATTTAATAAAGGGTAAATTCCTATTTAATCTTTAAGATTTGATCTAATTAATTAATTTGTCATTACTTTTTAAGAAATTAATTAATTAGTCCATTAGTTTTAATTTCGTCAGACTATTTAGTTTTTCTATCCAATTTTTATACTTTTTTCTGTTAAATTTATGTAAAATGACTAAAATACCCTTGTATATATAATAAATATAAATATAATTTTATTATTTAAAAATAAAAAATAAAAAATTCAAATTAATAAAATTATTCAATTATATAATAATCATTTAATTATTTAATTTTATTAATATAAATATTTATAATTTAATGATAATTTTATAATTTAATGATATTAAATATAATAATTATATAATAATTATTTATTTTTATTAATTTGAATTTTTTATTTTTTATTTTTAAATAATAAAATTAAAATTATATTTATACAATGACATTTTAGTTATTTTCCATAAATTTAAAGAAAAAAATATAAAAATTAGATGAAATGACTAAATAGTCTGACGAAACTCAAAATAAAAAACTAATTAATTAGTTTTTCAAAAGATATGGATGAGTTAATTAATTAGATCAAATCTTAGATATTAAATAATAATTTACCCTTTAATAAAAATAGAATCCATTTTCACTTAATTAACATTCACGTCAGCGTCCATGTAAATTCCTAAATATAAAATGACTTAAATAACCTTCCACATCCTTTATTGTGTTGAATTGGGCACATTTTTTGTTTTTTGAAATAAATTAATTTATAAAAATAAATTAATATATAAATTGATAATATTGCAACAAATATTATTATTCAATATTTTGAAATTTTTTAGAATTTAAGTAAATCTTCGGAATTAAAGTTAATTTACAAAAAGAAGAAAATAATTCCTCTTTGCAATTCCAAAAATTCATGGAATCAAAGACCAATCAAATTATATTTTTTGTGAATTTACATTTCTTCAATTACTCATCTGCTTCAAAACACATCGATTAAAGATTGATTCAATCTCCTTCAGTAACCTAAAAAAAAAAAAAACCAACAACTAGAACAATAACCTATTAATTATAAAAGAAACTAAGCGAAAAAACAAAAAAATTAAAGCATTGATATGAACCTATCATAAACTTAGAGAAAGATCAGAATTGATGAGAATGATTATTTAGTTAGAAAAAATTATTCCAGTTTTTTTAAAAAAAATTTAAATGAAAACAAAAAATAAGATTTTATATTTACTTTTAACAGTTTTACAAAATTTTCATCATAAAATTATTTTCACTGTATTCATTATTTAAAAAACAAAACTAGAAAACAAATTTCAAATGTTTTCTAAAATTTTCTTTATTAATTTTTTAAAGTAAAAATACCATCACCTCATCACCACCAGCTCCGCCACCTACATCATTATCACCATCACCACCGCCACTACCACCGTTGCCGCCGCCGCTATTATCATTGTTGTTAAATGAACAAATTCTCCATATTTTGAAATTGAAAATAGTTTTTAAATCATAACAAATAAATATGTATTCCAATCATTTTTCAATTTTCTTTGAAAATGAAAACTTTTCATTTTCAATAAAAAACTAGAAAATGAAAACAGAAAAAAAATTATGTAACTAAACATACTCTAAATTTTTTACACTTTTTCAAAATTTCCATACACTGCTTTTGGAGACACAACAAAAGACAAATGATGAAGATTCACGCTTTCCCTTCAAATTTTCTGACTATCTGAGGCGTGAATGAGGTGGAGGAGCAATTGAACCTAGGAATGACAATTTTATCCACTCCGCCGGATATTTGCCTCACCTCGATCCTAATGGGGCAGGTAATATCGATCCCGTTTAGCAGGGCGGGGTGGATTTTTTAATTTATATACAAGTCGGGTTCAGGATAGTGGTATAACCCAACACGACTATATATATTATATATTTTTTTTATTTTTTAAATATTATATGTATTTAATTTATATTTTTTTAAAATTTAAAATTTATTTTTATGTGAAATATAAATTATATTGTATGGATATGTAGAAAAAAAATATAAATGAATATATATATATGAGAAAATAACATTGAAAAAAAAATTGAAGAAAAAAAATATATAAACAGGTATACCCAACCCAAAGCGGGGTGGGTAATGGGTATTTTATTTTTTAAATGGGTTGAGTTTGAGTTTTGCAAAACTCACCTCAAACCCGACCCGTAGACATCCCTAACTGAACCAATAATGAGGACCAACGAAGTAGCAGATCAATTGGCGGCGCTAGCTATGGGTTTTTGGCTGCGACAATCGGAGTTAGGATCGTGAGAACCGAGGATCGATAGTGGCAACGTGAGGTCCAAATCCCGACCCAGCACTAGTGAGCAATGACTGGCGAGCTCCTCCTTGAGCCATGAAAATTGAAAATTTAAGGTTAGGTTTTCTAATTTGAAGGAACCCATAATTATATTTTGGTGAACTTCTAGTAAAATTAAAAGTTTTGAATTTTAGGGATTAGATCCGAATTATTGATTGCTGTTAGAATGTTAATTGTGGTGGTGTGGTGGTGGAGGTGGCAGTGGCAGTGGTAGTGAGATTGGGAAAGGGCAGAGGGGAGAGAGAGAAGTAAGAGATGTGGAAGGTTATTTAGGTCCTTTAATGTTTAGGGATTCACGTGGAAGTTGACGCTCAGTGAAAGTGGATTCTTTTTAATTGAATAAGCATTTCGATTAAAACAAAAAAAAAAGGGACAAAAGCGATGAAATGAAATGATTTTTTCAAGTTCGATAACTGACTGGATAAAAAAATAGTCCAAACACCAAAATAAAATATTTTAAAATTTACCAACACCAACGATGCAATTTTTCCTATAAAATTTCTTAAAAAATATATAATTAATATATTAAAAAAAACTTTGTAATATATAGGAGTTTTTTTTTTGGAAAATATATTTAAATATTGATAGTTTTCTCCATCTAAAAATTTAATATGATGTAATTAATATGCAAAATTTCTACAATTAATCAAATTGAGATTGTGGTTGATCAAGCTAATCCGACCAAAATGGAATAGTTTCACCTTACTTGAACTTGATTGTAAGCTGGTGCGACCTGTAAGAAGAAACAAGAGTCAAGTGGGCTAGGTGGGGTGCCTAGCAATGCCACTCCGACAATCAAGTTAGATAATTGATTCAATTGGGAAGATTAAGGACAATGTATTTGAGCTATCTGTGTATGAGTGAATATACCTTAGAGTGTTGATTTCTTGAAGTATTTATAGGATATAAGTTCTTACATGAATTGAATATAGATTTCCTTAACCGGTTCGGATTTGGAATGGCATTTAGCATGTTTTCAGCTTCCTGCATGGAAACAAACTCCGTTCCATGGTGGCTTGATTTTTACCTTTATTGGGCTTTTAAATGTATTAGATTGGTCCGGACCAAACTTACTTCATAACCTAGTTCGGTAAATTTTGTCCCTTATCAGTAGCCCCCTTGTTTCAGCGAAGTCAAAATTTTGTGAACTTCGGTTGAAAACAGTTCGGTTTCTTTTTTATGAACGATTTAGTTCTCTTTGTCTTAGCACATTATTTACTTCAGTTTTGAGGCCTTGACTTTCGCATTAGAATTTTGAGAGTCTTTGACATATCTTTTCGCACCCGCCCAAGATCCAGTTATTTAATGCTGAAGTACTTTTTTAGATACGTGGCACAATCCTAGCCTTAAAGTCCTAGGGTCGTGCTTTATCTCTGTCGCCTATTTCATTTTTTAAATGATTAATCAGCGCATTTTTCTAGAGTTTTGTTTCTTTTAAAAACCCCTTATTCTTCATTTTTTGAACACTTCTTGCATTCTCATATTTCTCCAGAACTCTTTTTTCTTCTTCTTGCTCTTTCAGTTTTCCTCTGTTTTCACTTCTTTTTTTCTTTCTTCATAATACTGCAATGGCTCCAAATGAAGACAAGAACTCTTACCAAAGCATTAAGACCGATTTAGAGAATTCTTGGGGAGATATCTCTTCTATTTTGAAGACCAAATATTTAAGCGGTTTTGCTGAAAATTTGGAAGATCAAGAGAGGTTTGTTGTGGATTTTTCAAAATCGGATGCCAGAATTTTTGTCAATTCCAATATCCCCAACACTATTGAGATGACTGAGGACAACTATCACATTATCTTCTTCTATCATTAAATCGAGACCAGTTTGCGATTTCCACCATCTCCTTTTTTGGTGGAATGTTTCAACTATTTCTGTATCAACCCAATGATGCTATCACCAAACTCAATTCAAGATCTTTATCAATTTGAGGTGATTTGCAAGGCTTTGGGTCTCCACCCCACTGCGAGGATGTTTCAGTGCTTTTTCAAATTCATTCGTTTTAGCGACAGGCGAGTATGGTGCATTGGTTCAAAGCCTAGGCATAATTTGTTTGTGAATAAACCTAATAAGGTAAATAACTGGCATACAAAATTTGCCACAGTGGTGATGAAGGAACAATTTCGAGGTGAGGAGGGCTTCGGCTTCCGAGGTGCTCTCCAAGTTCCTGCTGTCTTCGGTCTCCCTGATATCCCAATGAACCTGCTTCCGGATGAGATTATAGCTATGGAGACCCTTATAAAGAACAATTGTTCTTATGATATGGGGAAGCTTGATTTTGCTTCTCGCATCAAGGATGCACGAGGTATATGCATCTCGTCATTAAGGATATTAGGGGTGAGTTTTCACCTATTTCTATCTTTATTTTTGCTTAATCGGTTTATTTATTTGTTGATTTTTCCTTTTTGTTTTTGCAGTCTGGCTCACCAACAAGGACAATTCTTACAAAAAGATTCATGAATTTTCAAAGGCTCTAAGCTTATCCCCCTCTCCTTTCAACGAAGCTACTTTGCTCCCCATTTTAGTGGAGCGAACTGGCGAGCTCCGAACTGCTAATGCTTCTGACTGGGGTGATGAATCATCTGTTGGGGAGAAACGAAATGCCTCTTCTTCTCCAGTCCAGTCTATCCCTAAGAAGAAGAGAAGGCTAGTAAAGGCTACTGTTGGTAGATCTTCTCAAACTAAGGCCCTTGTCTGAACTGCTCCAGCTGCAAAGTCCATGGTTAAGACTTCTTCAACTTCGAGAGCAGCAGGCAATGTGGCCTCCACTACCACAACTGCTCTAGCCATTGCAACTGCACCACTTGAAGACCCTCCTATTGCTATCTCCAGTGATGGTGAGGACGTGCTCCCAGTCTCCGAGCTTGTCTGCAAATCAACAGGTGATTCTTCATTCTCCTCTGAGCAGACTACTTCTGACCCTTTCAGAGACCGACTCTATAATAGTGACATTTTTTAGGTTATAGTTGAACGAATCTGAGAGAAGGTTCCACCTCGTCAAATTGTTGACGAGGTTATGCGGATAGAGACTACCCTTGTTGACGAGCCTTCTATTCCTGATGTTCTGGAACCTGATTTAGGTATGTTTTTTGTTCGTGATAAGTCTCCTCAAACATTCTATTGTGATGATCTCTTCAATTTAGTAGGTTTTTCATGTTTCTCTTTATTTTTATTTGCATATTGTCTTTTTGCTTGGTACTAATTTTCTGTCTACCTCTTTTCAGCAATTGAGAGTTCAGAGAAAGCAACCACATCAACTCCAACAATCCTTCTTCCAAAAATGTCTCCCTATATGACTTTATGGATGAAATGGACCGAGCTGATAACTTCATCCCTTCTTCTGCTGTCCCTATTTCTGACCCCAGCCTACTTTTCAAAGTCACTTCTGATGATACTTTACTCCCTTCGATGATTGCTGAAAAAGCAAGAGAGGGTGTAATGGTTGCTCAGGACCCTACAATGGAGGAGACTCTTAATAATGTTGATGCTGAGGTTACCCCATGCCCTGAAGCTGGTAAGGCTGACACTTTGGAATCTAGGCTTCGAACCGATCCCATACCTCCTCCATCTCAGGGTGAAATTACAAATGTTGGTACTTCATATATCCCTGAGTCAGTGGTAAATGAGGTCCCTTTTGTTCTGGAATCTACTTTTCCTGAACAATTACTGGTGGACTCTGAGTCCACTATTGATGAGGTATTTTCTTTATCTATTCTTGTGCCCATTTTACTTCCTCTTTCTTACTTATGTTCCTTATCGGTTTTTGTTTTATTTCAATTGACGAATTTGAATAAAAGATTTGGTGAAAAGCTGAACGAATTTGCTCGATATCATTCAGTGGTGCGAAGGTCTTTTTCTTCAAATCAAGATATCATTAATAAACAAAGTGTTGTGATCCAATCTCTTAAGACTTTTAATCAAGAGATGGCAAGGAGGCTCAATTCTGAGATCGCTTCTCTACGAGCTGCTCTGGAGGAGGAGAAGAAGAAGCAAATTAATTTAACTGAGTTGGAAAATTTACGAGCTGAGGCGAAGTACTTGACTGGGGAGAGAGACCACTACAAGGGTTTCTTTACCCAGAAATCTGAGGAATTGGAATGACTATCTGCTAATTTAAGAGCTCAATTGTCAAACTTTGAAGCTGAGGTGAAGAGCAAGGATTCTGATTTTCTGGATCATCAGAAGGTGATAGAAGAGCTACGATCCGAAGTTGCGAAGTTGCAAGCTGAGATTTCTGACCTCGGGGAACGAGTCAGGGACTATCCCGAATTGATGAAGAACTTTGAAGTTGTAGAGAAGCAGATTGCCGATCTTAAGGATAAACTTAATAGCTCAAAATGCGTTCGCAAAAAGGCTGAAGACTAGAAGGCTTCTGTTATCCAAGACTTCTTGGTTTCTTCGAATTATAAGCGTCGGTTAGCCTTGGACTCTATTGCGAGGGCAATCACTTGTTATAATATGGCCATTGATGCTTGCGTTGCTAAGTTCCCTGAGGTTCTAGCTCATGTACCGAAGCGTATATTTATTCCGACCAGCTCGGCTTCGTCTCCTGTTTCTTCGAGTTCGATTCGTCCAGCTTCTGCTTCAACTCCTTCGGCAGTTCCAACTTCTCAAGAGCATCCTCCTGCCTCATGATACAATTTTTTTTATATATATTTTTTATATATATGTACATTTTATAATTAATTCAGCAATTAATACAATTCCATTTTTCTTTCAATATTCTGCACATTTACTTGATTTATTGAAAGCATACTTAATTTCTTTTCACTGCTTCGGTTGACTTTGACCTCGCTCAATTATGCTTTTGATATTTTACTTTGCTTGTCTTCTTGATAGCAACTGCTTTTACTAAGTTTATTATTCTCTTAATAGAGAATCACCTTGTGTTTGTTTGCTCGGTCTTTAATAGCTATTTTGTCATGCTATTTTTTTTTTAAAGTCACTTCATTTTCGTTTGCGTTTAGGTACTTCGGTTCTCTCAATAGAGAACTACTTAGCTGATTTCTGCCTATCTTTGTCTTAGGTGTCTTTTTACCTTACAGTCTTCTGCCTAGCCTTTCCTAGGTCTTTGACTTTCTCAACAGAGAGATGCCTAGTGGTCTTTCGCTTAGCCTTTCCTAGGTCTTCCACTCTCTCAACAGAGAGTTGCCTTGCGGACTTTCGTCTAGCCTTTCCTAGGTCTTTTTTGCCTCGCGGTCTTTTGTCTAGCCTTTCTTAGGTATTTCACTCTCTCAACAAAGAGCTACCTCGCAGACTTTCGCCTAGCCTTTCCTAGGTCTTTTTTTTATATATAATTTTTGGAGGAAAAGAATAATTTTATTGATAGAACTTTTTAAGATGCTGAATATTTCAAGTATGTGGAACTTCAACATCTTGTATTGTTACAAGTTTGTAAGTAGCTGGTCCTATCACTTTTTTAACTTTAAAAGGTCCTTCCCATTTAGGTGTGAGCTTGCCTATTCCCTCTATTTTACTTGTAACTTCTAGATTTCTCATGACTAGCTCTCATTCTCTGAATCTTCTAGCTTTTAGTTTCTGATTGAAGTAGCTTGCAGCTTGTTGCTTATAAGCAGCCATCCTGATGCTTGCCTTTTCTCAGAGTTCTTCTAGGAGATCTAGATCCAGTCTTCTAGCCTTATTATTATCTTCATAATTCATGAAATGGATCCTTCCACTGGGTAAACCGAGGTCGACCGGAATAACAGCTTCGCTGCCATATGTTAGACAGAAAGGAGTCTTTCCTGTGGGCTGTCTTGGGGTGGTTCGATATGCCCATAGAACATGATGAAGTTCATCCACCCAGCTTCTTCCATATAAGTCTAGCCTTCTTTTTAATCCCTGAAGGATTGTTCGATTGGTCACTTCGGTCTGTCCGTTTGATTGAGGATGGACTACTGAGGAGAAGTGTTATATTAAGTCCAGAGCAGAAAGCCCTTACTTTAGCATTGTCAAACTGCCTCCCGTTGTCACTGACGAGTTGATATGGTACTCCAAACTTGCACACAATGTTTTTCCATATAAAATTTATCACTTTTTCGGCTGTTATTATTGTGAGCGATTCTGCTTCTACCCATTTGGTGAAATATTCAACTGCTACAATAAGGAATTTTCTTTGTCTCGAAGATGTTGGAAATGGTCCAACTATATCTATACCCCATTTTGCAAAAGGCCATGGGGTAGTAATTGGCATCTGTTCTACTGTAGGGACATGTCTTCCTTGTTTAAACTTTTGGCAAGAGGGACATTTTCTAATGAAAGCGATGGTTTCTTCTTTCATTCTGGGCCAAAAATACCCTTATCAAACTGCTTTAGCTGCTAACATTTTTCCACCGACGTGCATTCCACAATACCCTTCATGAATTTCCCCCAAGACATATTATGCCTCACTTGGTTTTAGACATCTCAACCATGGGAGAGAGTATGCTCTTTTGTAAAGTATGTCATTATGGAGAGAGAAGTGGGCACTTCGGTGTTTCACTTTCTTGGCTTCTTTAGGATCTTGTGGTAATTCTCCTTTTTCAAGGTATGTTTTAATTGGATCTAACCATGTTGGTTCTTCATTAAGCTCCATTACCTCTTCTCCTTCTTGGATGCTTTGATGTCCCAAAATCCCTATAAAGATATTATGTGGTAGTTCGATTGGGTGTGTTACTGCAAGTTTGGAGAGGCTATCTGCTTTATTATTTTGGTTCCTTGGAATCTTGTGAATCTGCAGCTTGACTCCTTGATCTACCATTTTCTGAATTACCTTTCTGGTTTTCTCTAAGTATTTGATTATGGAAGGCTCTTTAGCTTTGAATTCTTTTTCTATCTGCCCGACGACGAGCTGGGAGTCACTGTAAACTTGCAGCGATGTCAAACAAAGATAGTCTGCGAACATTAGTCCTTGGATTATTTCTTCATATTCTGTGATATTGTTGGTTGCCTCGAATCCAAGTTTTAAGGCGTATTCTATCATAAACTCTTGTTCATTTTTCAAGACTATCTCGATGCCACTTTCTTCTTTGCTACTAGCCCCATCAGCAAATAGTTCCCAGCTTAATTCATCTTTGTAGTTTGGTTCTTTTGGGTCTGGCCCTCTTGCATCTGTCTCTGGTTCGGTTTCTGTGGCTTCGGTGGCGAAGGAACATTCAGATAAGAAATCTGCAAGTGCTTATGCTTTAATGGTTGATTTGGCTCGGTACCGTAACCCATATTGACCCAACTCCACTGACCAACACAACATTTGCCCTGATGTCTCTAGTTTATGAAGTGTTTTTTGTAGGGGTTGGTTAGTTACTACTATACCTTGGTGTGCTTGTAAATAAACTTTGAATTTTCTGACAGATAAAATCAAGGCATAAGCTATTTTTTTCTATGGGTGAGTAATTCAGTTCAGCTCCGTGTAGAACTTTGCTGAAGTAATAAATTGGTCTTTGCACCGAGCCCTTTTCTTTGACTAGTACCGAGCTGATGGCTTGTTCTGAAGCAGATAAATAGATGAACACTTCTTCTCCTGGTAAAGGTCGGCTTAGCACTTGTTCTGAGCTGAGAAATATTTTTAGTTGATGAAAGGCATGTTGGCAGTCTTCAGTCCATTTAAAAGTAGTTGCCTTTCGTAATTTTTTAAAGAATAGAAGGTATTTTTCAGCTGATTTAGACAAAAACTGACTTAGAGCAATAATTTTTCCTATTAACTTCTGTACTTCTTTGATATTACGAGGTGCTGCCATTTCTAGTATTGTTTTCACTTTGTCTGGGTTTGGTTCAATTCCCTTTTCACTCACCATATACCTTAAAAATTTACCTTCTTGTATAAAAGGCACACTTCTCTGGATTCAACTTCATGCCATATTCATCCATGACATTTATTACCTCGTCCAAATCCTTGAGATGTTCTTCGAAGCTTTTGCTTTTAACTATCATGTTATCTACATAGGCTTCTATATTTTTCCCCAGCTAGTTTTTGAACATCTTATTTACTAGTCTCTGATAGGTCACTCCTGCATTCTTTAGACCAAAAGGCATAGAGACATAACAGTAAGTCCCTTTTTCAGTTATGAATGAGGACTTTTCTTCGTCTGCCGGATACATCCTTATTTGATGGTAGCCTTGTTTTGCATCTAATGAAGACAGATATCTGTACCCTGCTATTGAGTCCACCAATTTATCAATCATGGGTAAGGGGTATGAATCTTTAGAACAAGCTTTATTCAGATCTATGAAATCTACACACATTCTGTAAATCCCATTCGACTTTTTCACCAGCACTACATTGGCGAGCCAGTCTGGATATTACACCTCTCTAATGAATCCAGCTTTCATTAATTTGTCAACCTCTTTGTCTATCACAGCTTGTCTTTCTAGACCGAAGCACCTTTTCTTATGTTTTATTGGTCTATGTGAGGGGTCGACATTAAGATGGTGAGTGATGATGCTCGGATCAACCCCTTTTATTTCATCTGAGGACCATGCGAAGCTGGATAGACGATCTGCTAGAAATTAGTGAGCTTGATGCTTTTGTTCGTTCTCTAAGGAGGAGTTAATCAATAGGTATTTTTCTGATCGTTCTCCTCCCGTTAGTATTTTCTCCAATTTCTCTACTGGTTCAGTCCTTTGTTCTGAAATTTTATATGTTGGTTCGACCAAGGCGACCTCTTCTACTGGATGCGAGGTGGATACCTTTTTTTGCTTTTTCCTCTCCGGCTCTCTTCTGTCTTGTGTCTCATAGACATATATCTCTCCCCCATCTAGTTTAGGGATAGTCATTTTGAGTTGTCTGATGTTAGTCGATGCATCGAAGTCATAAAGGAGAGGCCTTTTGAACACAATGTTGTAGCTCAGTGGTAGTCTCACTACCATAAAATTTGTCATTACTGTAACACAGTCCGGGGTAGTACCTACTGTAACAGGTAACCTCGCAATCCCAACTGCTGGTATCTCCGTTCCATCTAAAGTGCGAACCGGATTCCCAATGTCCTCTAGATCAATCTCTTTGAGTCCCATCTTGGCATACGCCTTGGCTGTGAGCAGATTTACCGAACTGCCATTATCCACTAATACTCTTTTTACCAAGAAATTAACTATTATTGTTTGAATGATTAGTGGATTTGAGTGAGGGTGTCTGATTTAGCTTCCATCCCCTCTTCTGGTCGGTACCGGAGATCCATTCCAAAAGACGAACTCAGGTTCCTCTTTCTTCCTTTGGGAGGCCTTATGCTGATTATTGCTCATTACTACTTCATCTGGTCCACTTGTTAAGCAATTAATGACTCCCGCTGACCCATCATTAACAGCTTGCTTCCCTTTGTCTTTGCTGGCTTCGCCCTGATTACCCTTTATGAAGTTCTTCAAGTATCCCTGGTTGATCAATCTTTCGATTTCTTTCGATAATTGCCTGCAATCATTTGTGTTGTGAAACAGGCAATATTTATTTTTATTTCGCCATTTTGGTGGGGTGAACATAGGTTGTGGGCGTGCTCAGATATCCTGATTCTTAAAAGTTGCGAACACCTCTGCTAGACTAGCATTAAGTGGAGTCAATTTGGTCAGGTTTAAGGTATAAGGTGGTTTGTTCTTCTCACTCCTTCCTCTTTTATTTTCCCTACTGGGCTCTTCCGGTTTCTTGGTTTTTCTTTCTATTTTAGGACTATCAGTTGTCCTTCTCCTTTTAGCGAACTAGTTGAAAGAGTATACATCATCTTATCTAATGTATTTTTGGGCAATGGCTATAGCCTCTTACAGGGTGCGAGGTGCATGTCTGCACAATGCTTTGAAATAGTCTGTATGGAAGGTTCAATTATGTAGGGTCTCTACTACCCTAGGCTGGTCGAGCTGTGTGACCTTTAAAGCCTTCCTATTAAAACGAGCTACATAGTCTTTTAAGGGCTCTCATTCTTTCTGTGTTATTGCCTCGAGACTTTGTGTTCGTTTTTTCACTGGAATACTGGCTGCAAATTTCTGCATGAACTGAGTGGCAAGCTGCCTAAAACTAGTAATGCTCTTTTCTTTCAATCCATAGAACCACCGAGTGGCTGCTCCTTCTAAAGATCCTCTGAAGGCCCTGCATAGGACTTCACCACTTCCTGTCTGCAATTCTACCACATGTTTGTAGTCCATAACATGGGCTCTTGGATCAGTTTCACAGCCATATTTTTTTAGGTTTGGAGGTTTGAACTTACTAGGCATTCTGTATTCTTGTATGGATCTAGTGAAAGGAGATTTTAGGGCCAATTTCAAATTTTTGTCTAGAGATTTTTTATTTTTATCTTCAGCAATTTCCTCTAGAAATTTTTTAAGGGTTTCTTTTATCTTTTCATCCCTTTTTTGGCTCATGACCTCCTGACTAGAAGACTCGGAGAGAGATTCTCTTTCCCTTCTAGTCCTCTTTTTGGATTGTCTCCTTTCTTTATTCCTGCTATCCGGGTCAGCCCTGTTTGAACGCCAAGGATGGTCTTCCTCGCTTCGATTTCTGCTGGCTGTCTGCTCACTTCACCCTTGGTTGGGATTTTCCTTTTCAGCATTATTACCAAGCCGAACAATTTTTGACCTCACTCTTTCCCTACTTCTTTCAACCACACGATCTTGGTTTCGTGTTTCTGGTGGTATTTTCCCGAAGTCGAGTCTTCGAGTAAGATCTGCTCCTGGTATTACTTCGGTGTTTGCCTGAATATTGATTATCAAAGTAGTTTGAGGGGTTTGCAGGGTACTTAACAGCAATTGTAAAGTCGATACAGATTCAGGAGTTAATAAGACATACTGATTCCTATTATGAACTGGGACTATGATACTCAATTGTTGTAGCGTAGATGCTACATTAGTATTTGAAGTTAGTCCGGACGAAGTGACATGGGTCTTAGCATAGTTTTCCAT
Source organism: Vernicia montana (assembly GCA_949750685.1). NCBI lineage: Eukaryota > Viridiplantae > Streptophyta > Magnoliopsida > Malpighiales > Euphorbiaceae > Vernicia > Vernicia montana. The sequence continues at coordinate 7,189 of CATKHJ010221019.1, read as the reverse complement.
CCCTGGATGAATTTGAAAACTTTTAGGATCTCTGGGAAATGAAATATATATAAGTTATTAAATATATTTATTATTGATTTTGTATAAATGCAATTTTAATTTTATTGATTTTGAATAAGTGCAATTTTAATTTTAACCGCTAGAAAATTAAATATATTTTAATTTTGATTTTTTTCCTTGATATTTGTTTGCTTCATTTTGGTTTTCGGTTCATTGTTGCATGCAAACAAATTACAATATATAGTAATATCTAAGCTAGATTTGTGAAAATATCATCATTTGTTTCTTTTCTTTGAAGAAACAAATAAAATAAAACCATCATTATCTTAATAATTCTAAAGGGACCAATTAATTGCCACATGAACAATTACACGTTTGGGTAACAAATTAATCATTAGTAGGAAAAGTATCTTGATTATTTTTATCAAAACAAAAAATTAAATTATCTAATTATGAATTAAGTTTTTTATTTTTATTTTTATCAATCTCTTTATTCTCTCTCTAAAATGCAATAAGCTTCTTCACAAACCACACAATGCCCAACTAACAAAATATGAGTCATATGACAATAGAGACAAGGACAAGGGAAACCCTACAACTCTTTTTATTGGTATTCTATTTTATTTATTGTAAGAACTATTATTTTCATTTTGCCGGAGGAACAATGTTGGCCATAACTTTGTTTTTTTTTTTTTTTTTTTTTAAGTGATTTTATTGGCAATGACAAATTGACAATTACAACTTGAGGGAGGGAGAGAGAGAGTGTGTGTGTGGGGGTGCAAAAGTCCCACTTTGCTTTATCGTAGGTTTGTCCAAAAAGTCTAGTCTTCACTATTATACCAAAAAGATCACTTTGGAAATAGACTAAAAAAAAAAAAAAAAAATCATCATTTTTTCCTATTCATTTCCTTCCTTTAATTTGCTTGAATACAAAAATTTATTCCTTGATTTGCTTAAATACAAATTTATTCTCAATTCATGTCCACCGACTTACTTATTTTTTTTTACATTTTTTTCTTCTGTTAATTGAGTTCTAACTAAAATTTAGATCTATAATATTTTAATTTTTTAAAACAACTTTAATATTACTAAATCAAAATTTATTTATTTATTTTTGTATAAAATACATAGAAAAATAATTATTATTTGGGAAAAAAGTATAAATGTATTTGTATCAAGGAAATCAACATCAACATCAACATGAAAATTTTCTTTTTTAATATTTAGAAAGATATTCAAATTTGAATTATTGTCTAATATTCAAAATATATATTGATATTGATCTAAATTTGTGAGAGTTAACGTAGACATGAAGTTAATACTTCCTATGTTAAAAAAAAAAAAAAAAAAAAAAAAAAAAAAAAAAAAGAAGGTTAATACTTCCAAGAATGACAAATGAGAAAGAAAAATAAAAGGACATGTTTTTTTTTTTTTTTTTCCTTTTTTCCTTTTTCTAAGCAAGCAATGATGGATGACAAAAAACAGTAGAATGTTCCACCGACCTACCAAAATTTTCTACGCAAAATCCACAATGTGAACATGACTTACATAATTAATGGAGTTTTAGACTCAAGTTCGGGTATTTTAGTCAACACATTACCCTAATGTTTGGAACGAGGGTAGAATAAAAGAGGAAAGAAAATAAAAATAAAAAATAAATTTTTTTTTTTTTTTTTCATTATTTGGAAATGAAGGGAAACTAAAAAGAGGAAAGAAAATATATGTTATTTTTCTCTTTTTATTTTTTCTTCAATTTAGAGAGAAAATAAAAAGATATGTTAGAGAGTGAAAAATAATTTTATTTTTCTTCCTATTCAAATAAGAAAGAAGAAAATAAAAAAAGAAAAATATAAGTTATTTTTTCTCTTTATTTTCTTTCTTTTTCAAAAAAAAATTTCCAAACACAATCTAAGAGGATTTTTCTTTTTGTGTGTTGGGGATTTGGTTGAGTTAGACTTTGTACTGCAAGAGCAGTGCACTTTTTCTCCCTCTAAATCATTTTTTTTTTTTTTTTTTTTTGCCAAAGCCTCTAAATCTTAACTATTAACTTACTAATATATATCTCATATAAAATAATAATAATTTCACTCTAACAGTAAAGAAAATATTATATTATTATTTTTTAAAAAAAATATATATACTAGGAATATATATCGTCAATATGATATATATATAAATTTTCAAACTAGTCTAATCATGCAACTTATCCAATAAAAAGAAAAGGTTAACATTCTACTGTTTTCATATCTCACAGTTAATTTTTATTTTCTTTTTAAATTTATATTAACCATAGAATTCAAGTATGATGTGAAGGTGATTATTATATTTATATATAGAGTCATCATCTCATTTTCAGTTGCATGGGCCGACACATACAAATAACTTCTGCTACTGTTGTTTTCGGAAAAACAATAATCATTTCTCTCTGCCTACTTGCTTGACTTATAATTTGGTTACTCTCATACTTGCGATATTAACATTATATATATATATATAATTAATGATAGCAATCATGGTTAATTAACCACAATTTTTTTGTTCTTTTTCCTAATTACAAAATTTACAAAATATACTAATATATATGGAAATAAACATTCCACGTATCATGCTACTATTCTTAATTGTGAAAAAGATAGAAGGAAATTATTTGCATAGTACTATGGCTATCAAACCATATTTATGTTTATAATTTGAATTGAATAGTCCTTTTTTCTACGCTGGAACAACTCCAACCTTATTGAAAAGAGGGAAAGAATAATAATTAGTAATGGTATTAAGTTTTAACTGAATGATATTAAAATTATTTTAAAAATTACAAAGATTATAAATTTGAAATTTAATTGAAATTAAATTAATTTGTTTAAAAAAAAAAAAAAAAAAAAAGAGGAAGCAGTGATTATTGTTATTATTATTAGTTGATGTGCTCAATATTTATATATACATTCCTATGAATTTATCTTCAAAATGATGTATATTCAGTTTGATTCTTAAGTAAAACTATCCTAAATCTTATAAATCACTCATTATATGGTCATAGTGTATTTTTACAGGAATTGCAAGATTTAGTCAAGAATTGAAGCAAAAAGTTGCCAAATTAAAGAGCACCAAGTCCTGCAATAAGAAGTACAACAAAAGGTGCATAAGAGCGTGCATGAACCTCCACCTTTGGCTGCAGCCTTGGTAGAGCACGTGCTCGTACTCTGAAAGATGCATAAGGCCATGCGTTTTAAAATACTTCTGGACTGAATCTAGGAAATTAAGGAAATGCATGAGGCCATGCATTTTGAGGAGTACAAGCCCATACATCAAAGTAAGATAGTTGTACACTCACCTAAATCTTGTAGTTGAAGTTAGGTTTTGGTATCCATATAAATATGTTCTGTTCTCAAGCAAGAGACCCAAATAGTTTTAGGTAGAGAATATAGTAGATAAACTTCTATTTTTAATTATTTAGTTTAGATTTAGGATTACATTAGAATTTTTCAGATAATTAATCTAAAGAAAAACTTGTCCTAGAGTCAAAGAAAAAAATGAATTTACAGTAGGTCCAAATCTGAGCTTTAAGTACAAGATTTCATGTGGGAGACCGCAAATATCACTCCAACGCATGAGCTCATACTCCTTCAGACGCACGACCCCATATGATTCTTCAATTTTTGAAATTTAGTCTAGAAGCACTTGCCCATGCGGCAACTCAAGCCAAAAGACTAAGCCCGCTAAAGCATGAGGCCGTGCGCTGCAGGATGTATAAGGCCGTGCATTTTTATTTGCTACTAGACTAAATTTCAGAAATTAAAAAATACACAAGGCCGTGCATCTGAAGGAGCATGAGCTCGTGCACTGGCACGATATTTGCGGTCTCCACCTAGAATTTTGTACTTGAAGCTCATATTTGGATCTACTATAAATTCATTATTTTCTCTGACTTTAGGGCAGGTTTTTCTTCAGAGAAATTCTCTAAAAATAGTCTTTTTAGATCTAGAACAATCTTATTTCCATTTTGAGTAGATAGTTAGTTAGTTTAATAGATCTCAAGAAGAAATTTCTACTTTGGGATTCAATGAGATCATCTTCTACCTTGTAGCTTTATTTTGGATTTCTTCATTGAGTTTGCTCTTAAACCCAACCCATTTCAATTCAATACTTGTAATGAAGCTTTTATTAATTTCAATGCAATTTAGTATTTATTTCTTTTATTTTGCCATGAGTAGCTAAATTTCTAACTAGGATTTAGATGTAGATTGACTTGATTGCTTATGATATTGTGTATACTCCATTTTTATGATGGGTTTACTTGGAACTAATCTATCATCCTTGAGCTTGAATAATGTGTAAGTGTTTGGCCACCATTTGCATAATCTAAGGTAATCCATAAAGTAGCGATAGTGGAAGTGGGTTATTCGTTCATTGGGTTGATAGATCTAGGAGAATTACCACATAGAAATATGAGTATGCTTAGATGATGCTTATTACTCATCTAAAGAATTTAATGGATTCTATTAATACTTGTGACCATGAGAGTAGACATGTGGTTGATATAGGTATGAGTAATTTATCTTGAAAAATGACTTTACTCAGTTAAAGGAGAGTCATTTTTATTTCCTTGCATTCATTGAGCAACAATGAGTATACATGATCCACAAGTTTTAAAAGTCAATTAAAGTCTAAATCCTATGTTCTTTTACTATTGAATTTCAATCTATTTGATTAATTACTTAATTCATTTAGTTCATTTATTTTTGCTATAAAGAATCAAACCAACAATCAAGCAATCTATTGATTAAATATTAGAGAATTTTAAAAATATTTGTACTCAATCTCTCTCTATGATTCCGACATCCTTTCTCTTTAAATTTATTAACTACAATCGACTTGTACACTTGCAATGAGAAAGAGCCATGTCATTAGTATTATGTTGTTGGTATTTAAACTAGCTATATAATATGTTTCATTATAGAAATGATATCTGAATTTTGCATGTCATTCACATATTATTAATTTTCCCATTAAAATTAATTAAATAGAATGATGAATGGCCCATACAATGTTAGATCATGTTACTTTATATATGCAGATCCACCGACCTTGGGGACGTATCGACTGTAAGTCCCCTCCTTCAAAAAAAAAAAATTGATGTGGTTGGAGACAAGATTAGCATCCAAATCGATTAAAGAGGTTTTTGTTTTTATTTTTGGATCGATGTGCTATGGCAGGATATATATACATTGAATGAATAGCGAATGGTTGTCGATTGATTACCTAATTATACCAATTTTCTAGAATAGAAAAAAGAAATTCAAATCGCATATATATAATGTGCAAAAATTAATCTGTAATATTATTTGATCACAGATTAAGGAGCTTTGAAATTGCAAGGAAGCTTCTGATGTCACTTTCTTAATTTCCTTCTCATGAAATGTATTTTTCGAATTATAAACCTACTTTTTTGAGATGTTGAAACTTGTCGGTGTTGGTTTGCTTCTTGAAATTGGTGCAACGAACTTTGTACCAGAAGTAGCATATGCTTCATTATACCATGGGGCAATGGGTGCAAAAGCTAGTAAAGATGAATTGTTATAACTTGTAAGATTAGGTTTTATTTTGGGCAAAAAAAAAAAAATGATTAGGTTTTATTTCCCTTTTTTTTCATTTATATTTAGGAAAATTCCAACCCACCATTATCCCCCAAAAAAAAAAAAAAAAAAAAATTCCCACCACCCAAATTAAAGAATTTTCAAAATAAATGGCTTTATAAATCATATATGGTACTCTCTTTTATTAAATTATTATTGTTTTCATTGCATTCCCATCAATTAATAAACTAAAATTAATTTGCACACTTAGACATAATGTAAAATGTATATGGAACCGTTTTCAAAAAAAAAAAAAAATGTATATGGAACCTATATAATAAATCCATATATTCAAATATCTCATTCCCTAATGCTCAAAAAAAAAATAATAATAATAATAATTCAATTGAAACATTTATAATAATTAATTATAGGTGGAGAAGAGTAAAATATCAATTAATCAAATTGGATTTTTTTTTTAATTTGAAGAGAAAATTTTAATATACTAATAAGAATTAGATTTTGTATTTACTAATTAATAAAATGGAATTAGTTTATTACATATAATAATTATATATGGGTAAGTGATATGAAATAATTCGATTTGGTTAATCACTTACAAGCGCAAAGTTCACGTGAGAAGTGAACTAAAATCCAAAATTAATGAGTAAAGGCCAAGAAAGATTATTGGGCAAGAAACTGAATTGAAATGAAAGATTTAAGAGAGAAAATAGGTAGTCAACTAGTCAAAGCAAAAAAAAAATCCAAAAATAAATAAAGCGAGGCGGTAATTGGTCGTGTCTGTGACCAACAACGCCCGTCATTGGTCAAGTAGTTTTCAACCTTAACAAATACTCTCTCCCTTCCACGATATATTTGGTTTTAAGGCTTCCATATTCAAATTAAAAAAATTATTAAATTATCTTAATTATAAAATAAAAATATTTTTTTTTTATTTTAATGAGAAAAAATAAAATAATTAACGCAAATAATTTAGTAAATAAATAAAAGAGATAAAATTCAAAAAATAATAATAAATATCTCATTGAACTCCTAAAATAACAATTATTTAAAAAAAAATTATCTAAAACAACATTTATTTTGAAATAGAAGAAATAATTTCTATTTAATTATTTATACAAATAAATAAAAAAATCTTCTACGAGCGCTATTAATAAACTGATTAAAAATAAATATACTAATTTTTTTTTAATAATAATTAATATTATAATAAAATTTTCATTTTTCTCTCATTTTAATTACCTTTACATTAATTTAATTAATTTAATTTGAAATCATTGTCAACAGCTAAACGAATCTCACCATCTTCAAATATAGGATATGTGTTGTGGAAATTGACACCGGATTAGAGCAAGACTGCAGCTAATAATTTGAGAAAATAATAAAGATGATTTGAACACACAGATTTTACGTGGAAAACCCCCAAACAAATTAGGGTAAAAACCACGGACAATGATAGAAGGATTTCACTATGAGAAAATAATAGGAGTTACAACAATACAACCTCTCTCTATTTTATAAGGAGAAAACAAATTAATTTCTCTCTTTCAAAATAGGAAAAACACACTCAAATATTTTTATCTTTCAAACTCTCT
>CATKHJ010221011.1:0-22253 GCA_949750685.1 Vernicia montana | reverse complement strand
TCTTCCCTTCCGTCCCTTTTTCTGGATTGTCTTCGTTCCCTGCTCTTGCTATCTTGATCAGCTTTGTTCGAACGTCGAGGCTGACGTTCCTTGCTTTGGTTCCCACTAGCTGCTTGATCACTTCGCTCATTGTTTTTTCCTTTCTCAGCAGGATCGTCAAGTCGGACTATCTCTGATCTTATTCTTTCCCTGCTTTTTCCAATGGCCTAGTCGTGATTTAGTGCTTCTGGTGATCTTTCTCCAAAGTCAAGTCTTCGAGTAAGATCTACTCCTGGTATCACCTCGGTATTTGCTTGAACATTAACAGTCGGGGTGTTTTGAGGAGTCTGTAGGGTATTTAGTAATAACTGTAATGCTGACATAGCTTCAGGAGTTAAGAGGATAGGTTGATTGCTATTTTGGACCGGGACTATGGCACCTAATTGTTGCAGAGTAGCTGCTACATTAATATTTGAAGTCAACCCAGGAGGAGTAATGTGAGTCTCAGTTTGATTTTCCACCCCTGGGTAGATTTGGGAACTTCTGGGTATATTTTCCCGATTATTGTTATCTCCTGATTGAGCCATTTTCTCTTGATTGTTTTTTCTTTTAGATCACGAAGTTTTTATGAAAATTTTAGGAAAGATTCAACAAATCGTTTTCCCACAGACGGCGCCAATTTGATGAAGCTAATTCCAACCGAAGTGAGTTCGTTTAGAATAGTTTACCTTTAGTTGAGTTCGAATTGAACGAATGCGACCTGTAAAAAGAAACAGAAGTTAAGTGGGCTAGGCGGGATGCCTAGCAAAGCCACTCCGACGATCAAGTTAGTGAATAGGCTCAAGGTAAGAGATCAGGAACAATATTGGAAAATTGCTTGTGTTTGTGTTAGCAAGAATGCATGTACCTTTTGTTGGATTAACTTTGAGGTATTTATAGGAGATTGATCCTTACATGAGTTGAGTATGGATTTCCTTGACCGGTTCGGATATAGATTAGCTTGCTTTATAGTTTCAATCCGCTTCCTGCTTGGATACGAACTAGAGGACTTCTTATTTGACTTTGGTCAATGGGCTTGCAAGTATTTTATATTGGTCCAGGCCCAACTTACTTTACTACCCAGTTCGGTATATTTTGTCCCTTATCAATTTTATTACTAGCATATGAAAATTTTGCATATTAAGTACAATATATAATTTTATTACTTACGTATATGTTTTGTTTTTAAAAAAAAATAGAGTTTATTTGGATTTAGGATTTCAATTTTCTATCAATATTCAATACCTATAAAAATAATTACGCTATTAACTTATTTATTTTTTATTTTGAGGGAAATACCATTAACTTAATTAATTTTGGGCTTTATGTGCAAATGTATTATGCAAGGTAATAAAGAGTATCATGGTGCTATTTCTTCAAATCTTTGGCTAATTATTTATTTTGTAAGGTTAAGATGACACTTAATAGCAAGTATTATTTTTCATCTTTGGATAATTTGCATTGTGTTTCAAGTATGGTTGAGCTTCTTTTGAGGTAATGTGACCTTTACTAAGACCTTTGTGTTAGAGTTAGGGGTAAGTACGAATTCTGGAGATATATGGTACTGAATCGAATAATTATATTGTGTATATTATATCTTTTTATGCATTTAAGCCGATAAAAAAAAAAAATCTTTAATTTGGAGATATTCATTAAGATTTTGTATGCTATATTAAGTATTAACTATGTTTTTTATTTATCTTTTATAAAGACTATATATGTGTCATGTAGAATTCAATGGATGAAATCTTGAATAACTTTGATGATTTCTTATTCATTTATCTTTACATTTCTTCTTTATTTTTTTTTAATTTTTATTTTTATATATTAATTTATATTTTTAGTATTAAGTTTGGATAAATTCTTTTCATAGTTGAATTATCTGACAATTTACATATATAAATATAGTATATATTATTATTTATATAATGTCAATTTATATAATAAATCAAATTTATTAATTTTATTGATTTAGTGGTGAAAATCAACCAAAAATAAGAAAATATTTGGAGTTACTTTTATTTCTATCTTTTGATATTATTTATATATAGAAAAATTATAATACTATAATTTCTAATTAAAAATTATAAAAATAAAATAAAATCTTGATTTAAGATTATGTTAAAAAATATATATATATATAATTTTAAGCATATTATTAGTCATATTTCTTTACTAAATATATTGTTAGTCATATATGTTTTTTTTGTTATACAATAACTTATTATTATTATTATTATTATTATTGAATAAGAAAATCTTATTTTAAATGTACTTTTTTATTTAAATTCTTAGATTTATTATTACTAAAAATAATAATAAAATCATGTGCGACACATGTGTGTGTGTATTAAATGTTTTAGAAGTAAGAAAATACTCGCTTATATTGGATGTATATTCTATTTCATACATCTAAGTATATAATGATTATGGATAATTCAAACAAATTATCCACTTAAAATTATATTTCAATTTTCTTTTCCGAGTGAAAAGACATTGGTACTCAAATTTATTCTATATGATTCTATTACATTGGTTTACTATATTCACAGTGTATGCTAAGTATTTCCCATCAAAGAAAAGCCAAGAAGTTCCAACAGGAAGAGACCCACATAGATACTCCTGTTGTAAAAGCAAAACAATATTAAAAATAGCAAGATGATCACTCTATCACATTTCTTTCTCTTATGACTATTATTAGCAATTGTTTGGGGGCCCATCGCCCACTACTAAAACACTAATCCTACCCACCACTCAATTCAATATTTTCTTCATTCACCATTGAAGCTTATTATTCACTCACTTCCTCTGAATAGGAAATGCACCCTTCTTTCCTCTAATATCATATCTTCCTAACATTCAATACCTACTTGACATGACAGAATTTACTTGACACTTCTGTTTTATTTTGGCCTCTTGTTAGCTTAGTGCCCCACATGCATCAATTGATGTAAGTAAAAGGACTCTAATCCACCTGATGTGAAGACATGAGAGTTTGTAGTAGTTACTGTTTGCTAACTATTGGAGGAAAAAAATTATTGGGAGTTTCTTTAAGTCCAAAAGCTCAATTCCCACCTTTAACTATAAGGTCAAGTGCAATTTCACACTTACTTCTCTATTACACTCTCTTACTATAAAAAGTGGGTCAATTAAGTTCAATTTCTAATAATCCATTACTGAAATTGTTACACACCGTTTGGTTTATAAATTCGTAATCTTTAAAATTAATAAATAATGAGATTAGATAATCTCACTGGATAGAAATTGTTAAAAATATGAGAGTTAGGTTTTAAATAATATTGATTCCATCGATTAACTAAACTTTTAAATTTATTAAATTCAATATGAATTATATGTACCAAACGTAGTGTTAGCGATTTAAAAAAATTGTATTTTTTAATTATTTTAGCCCCACTAACTCTGAAACGAGACCTATATGTGAAGTAGTTGAATATTAAATCACTATAAGTTTACCTCATTCATCCTCCAACCATTTGTAAACTTTTTTGAATATTCAGGTTAACTATTAATATTCATTATTTTGTTTCATTTGATTCAAAAACTAATATATATTTCTTTCGGAAAAAAAAAAAACTGATATATATTAATTGAAATTAACAAAAAATACTAATTGGTTGTACATAGGAGTGTTCATGGTTCGGTTTGATCGGTTTAAAGTAAATGTTTCTAACCAAACTAATAAAGTCGGTTTTTAAATACTTCAACTATTAACCAAACCAAGTAATACTAAAAATTATCCAAACCAAAACTATTTGGATTCGGTTTGGATAATCAGTTTAGTCGGTTTGATAAAAGTAAAAAATAAATAAATAAAAATTGAAGAGATTATAGAAATTTAACAAACATTAAAATAAAATCATATTATTAGATAACAATCAACCTTATCAATACTATAAATAAATAAAGAGAAAATTTCAAGTTGTGTACTCGAAATTCTATAGCATAATAATAATAAATTAGAATAAAATATTCCCTAACAAGATAGTAAGAATCAAAATAACAATATAAAAATCCTCTAAAATATAAAATTTCAGTAGATATCTTTAACTTTTAAAAAATTTAAAGAATAATTTGCATATTAGTAAAGTACATATATGAAAAATACATAATTTTATTATATTATTGGTTCGGTTCGATTTAACTGAATTCTCATTTTTTTTAAATTAAAACCAAACCAAAAATTCGATTTATAAAAATTTTAAAATTGTAACCAACTATAAAACAATCTAAATCATGACTTTTGATTTAAATTAAATTTGATCAATTCGATTTGGTTAATTTTTGTGTAGCTTGTTCATGCCGTTAATTATTAAGAGACAAGTAGTCATATAATTATTATTATGAAAATATATTATTTTATTTTTTAAATTAGTTTATACAAATAGTATTCAATATTTTCAAAAAAAAAAAAAAGATCTCATAATTTAATTAACATTGAATATTAATTTGTGAAATTTAAATATAAAAATACAAATTAATAGTCAGTTTTTTGTTTTTTTTGGCCAAATAATTAATAATGAGTTCATTTCTAATTAAAAAAATAAACGTTATGAATTTAAAGTATTAAAAATTTTATATGAATTTACGATAACAATCTTGCCTCATAACCCACCAAATCACCACCACAATCAACACTGCCGCACCGCCATTGTCTGATTGAAAGCTACCGGCCGCCATGTCGAAGATCTTTCCACAGAAAGCTCAAAACGCAGAAGCGCAAGCGACGGAGATGAAGATTATACTATATCATCTTCTTTTATAATGGGCATAATAATTACTACTCCCTCAAGAATCCATTAATGGAAATCCAGTTCTGATTATCATCTTCAAGGGCCACCCATCAATATTTCATGCCTTTGTCTTTGTGATTTGCATCATGTTTTGCTTTTCGGGTTCGTTCTGCTATTTGATGATTGAAAATAAACAAAAGTTTGCAGGTACAATTCGATAATTTCCATGGTTTTGGCTTTATCCATACTTGTTTATGCTTTGGTTTTGGATGGGCTGAATTGGGTGAAAATTTATGGTAGAATAGAAGTGAAAAGGAAATGAAGATATGGAACAATAGCTGTTTTCGGATTTTAAATTATATTTTGATCGGGTTTAGGAACTTTTTATCAATGAATGAACCGGAAAAGGAAGAATGAACTGGGAAAGGAAGAATAGTGAAGAATATTCATCTGCTTTACACATGGATCCCATTTCAGAGTTAGTGGGCTGAAATAATAAAAAAAAATATAATTTTTTTCAAATCATTAACGATTCCGTCATGGTCTGTTAGAAATTGGATTTAATTGATCTATTTTTTTGTAGTAAAGAGTTGAAGTAAGAAGGTGGAATTACCTTTGGCCTTATAGTTGAGTGGGAGAATTGAACTTTTGACCTTTCTTTAAAGTGGAATTGGTATCCTTTGATGTTGCTTTCACCTAAAGAGGCTGCTTAATGCTTACCCATCCATTGACAGTATTGCTGAATAATAAACATGTTCATGGATCGACTATAAAAAATGTACATTTTTTTTTTCAAAGATTTAATCCATCTAATCCACAAATTAAGATCCGTGACTCGACGCATGAATGGAAATAAGTATACTGAATAGGTGAGTAGTCAATTTTTAAAATAGACTATGTAATCTACTCTTTTTTTTTTTTTTTTTAAAAGAAAAAACCATATAATACACATTATTGGTTGGTTATGTTACAAATAAACAGTGGTGGATCTCATCTCGTCTCTCAAGATTTTTGAAAAATTTTTAATATACATGAAAAAGTGATTTAAATTTTTATAAAAATGACTTTCGCCCTTCTAAGCTTTTTAAAAAAAATTTAATGTCGCCTCTAAACTATGAGACTAAATCTGCTGCTACAGGCAAATATTTTGTGAGAGGGTTTTATTGTGTGGTGTATGAATTAATCTTGTGTTGTGCAGTTCCTAGTTAAGTATGCTTTGACTTAAATATGAAATGATCATAGTACTATTAATGTACTATAAACACTTCTGCACTGTTTATGCATTATTACATCTGTTGGCCAAATGCATCAAGATGCTCTTGTACTTATTTCAAGCAATTTTTTTTTTTCGCCAAATTACTTTTTTCAAGCAAGCAATTGGACCTTTTAAATTTTATTTTGTTAATTGAATAAAATTTTTTTTACAAAATCTCTCTCTAGAATTCTCTCTAGAAGTTTCAATCTTTGTCTTCTCTCTATATATATATACCAATGTTGTTAAAACCGGATCGAAAGTTAAATCGGTTTTCTTTTTGGTTTACGGTCTGATCGGTTCGATCGATCGGTCCAACCAGTCCAATTTAATTTTTCTGCCATTTTCTCTTTTTTTTTGAAAAAAAAAAAATTTAGTTCAAAATGGTTTCGTTTTGAAAAATTTTGGTTCGACCGGTCACCGGTTTTTTCGGTTCGAACCGATTTTTTCAAATTCATGATTTACCCGATTTTTTATGATTTAAGAACCGGACTAATGACTGATTCTCGATTTAATCGGTCTGGTCCAATTTTAATAACACTACTATATACTTCGCCTCATTTTTTTAAGGCTTTATAAGGAAATCCTCTAGCAGCTACTCTTTTATTTTGTTTTTCTCTATCAATAAATTAGTCTACCCTTTATATGGGTTTCTTTTGCCTCCTGTCTTAAGTGGATTCTTTGTAATTTAAAGCGAGCCTCTCTCCGATGATAATACCGGCCTCAATATCGGTCTTATTTGACTCTCCCTCCATATGAGTAAAACTTTTGATTTGTGTAGTCATGATGATTGGAGAGGGAAAGGAGAATTGGCTAGCTCTCGCTTTGGCTTCTCATGATTTGGGGTTTATTGTTCTGTTTTGGTTATTTGCTTGAGAACCTTAGCTCTTGACAGAGGCACAAATCTTCCATGGCTTAGCCAAGTGAGAGGGAGGGATTTAGTTCTCTGTCAAGCTTCTCCTGCCTCAGTTCTTCAACGGCAGCGAAGGGGATCTTGTGAAGCTCTTTGGTTTGTCATTTTCAGAGTAAGTCCAGCCACAATCTCCCTTATGGTAGTGGCATTGATGCTCTATCCGTCTCTTCTAGTGATGAAGGCGCAATTGCTGGTGGTGGAAGAGATACGGTAGAGATGAGTGATGCCAGGTAGGGATGCATAAAAATTAACTAAATCGATGAAACCGAATTGATCCAATTTAATTCAAATTAAAAATCATGATTTATGTTGTTTCATGATTGCTTACGATTTTAAAATTTTTATAAACCAAATTTTTTGTTTGGTTTTGATTTAAGAAAATGAAAATTTAGTAAAACCGAACCGAACTAATAATATAATAAAACTATATATTTTTTAGATATGTAGTTTACTAATATGCAAATTATTCTTTAAATTTTTTAGAAGTTAAAGATATCTACTGAATTTTTATATTTTAGAAAATTTTTATGTTATTATTTTGATCCCTACTAATTTCTTGGAGAATATTTCATTCTAATTTATTATTATTATGTTATAGAATTTCAAGTACACAACCTGAAATTTATTTATTTATTTTATAGTATTAATAAGGTTGATTGTTATCTAATAATATGATTTTATTTTAATGTTTGTTAAATTTCTATAATCTCTTTAATTTTTTATTTTATTTATTTTTTACTTTTATCAAATCAACTAAACTGATTATCCAAACCGAATCCAAATAATTTTGGTTTGGATATTTTTTAGTATTACTTGATTTGATTAAGGGTTGAAATATTTAAAAACCGACTTTATTAATTTGGTTAAAAACATTTACTTTAAATCGATCAAATCGAACCATAAACACCTTTAATGCCAGGATGTTCGTGGAAATCAACCTTTTATTTGGACTTTAAGTCCAGTTGTAAAAACCCTAATATAGGTATTGTATATTTGGACTTGGTGTCTTTTGTTATTGTTTCCTAGGCTTACTTGATGTACTTATCTCTTATTTGTAACCATTTGGGCTTCATGATTCTTTAATGCAATGTTAGCATTTTCTCTTAGGAAAAAAAAAAAGAATATAAAATTTTTCATTTTTAAACTAATCAAGCCCTCTAAAAAATAAAATAATATATGAAATGTTAATAACGAAAAAAATAATACTATTTTGGGACAAGTGTTGGGGCCTTTCCCAATTGCATGTTTGGAATAAGTATGGAGCCTCTTGAAGATAATTAGTGTACTATTAATTTATTATCAACTATGATTAAAAAAATAACCAAATTAATTAAAGATCCAAATCAAATTAAAAATCATATTTTGCTACATTTATGATTTGGTTTGAATTTAAAACATATTCAAACTGAATTTGGATTGATTATATTTCAAGGGCATGAAAAACCAACTAAAACTGAATCAGACAAGGAATATATTAAAACTTCATTGTTTTAGCTTTAATGTAATGTCATCCGCTCAATTTCAATTTTTGGGATTTTTTGTTTCATTATTTTTATCTATTTTACCACTATCTAACACATTTTTATTTTGCTAATTATGATATGAAATTCCTCGATTTATTCAAACTAAAATTAAATAATATTAGTTTAAAATTTTAGCCTTATTTAATTTGGATATATTTTTTTAGCATGGGAATGGGAGGCTGAAATCTAAATTTATTGTCTAATTAAGAGATACACTATCACTTGATTATCCTTGTAAGTGCATAAATTATATTTTTCTTTTGTGATAAATTTAACTTTAACTTGAGATTTCACAGCTTTGAAGACTAACTCTAGTCTCACTAAACTAAATACTCATCAAACCAAACTAAACCATTAACACCTACCACTAATATTTACATACATGCATTTTTACAATAGCACATTGATCTTTTATGTGTGCGTGCATCTAATCTCCCTATGTGTCTATCAATCACCTAAAAAGCTTGAGTATCTTTGGAGCCAGCACAATGAAGACACAAAAGCATAGCTATAAGATTTGTTTAACAGGGGATAAGAAGCACTCATGTCATGGCAGGCAATGTTAATTAATTAAAAGATTATTATTTTGACCACAGATAACACTTTTATTTTGATTTGTCAACCTTGAATTTCTCTATAGTTACTCCAAAAGAGAACCATGTAAAGTTGAAGTTCAAAAAAAAAAAATAATAACCATGTAAAGTTGGTTTGATTTGAGGAGAGAAAAGAAGAAAATAAATAAATAAATAAAGGAGAAAGATGAAAGTGGGGAATCCTAAGCTTGACGAGGGCAACAGTAAAGATGACACAAGCTTCGTCTCCTAAAACACCAAGCATCACTCAGTGGGGTCACAGAATTGAAACGAGATAAATTTAAAAACATCTAATCTAACTCTCTCTCCAATATCATATATCTCTCTCCATTTATTTCTCCTCTGCCACTTTGATCTAACCCTTCAAACGCCCTCTCTCTCTCTCTCTCTATCTATCAAGTGCTATCCATTTCAACTTCCCTCTATACTATACATAAAATTTGGTAATTTTGGAGATGATTTTCCAGGAAGAAGAAGCTGGTGAAATTGCAGCCAACAAACAGCAAGATGAAATAAGAATCAGCAACAATAGCAGTGAAGGAATTGAAGATCATAATCCAGAGTGGTTAAATCTAAGCCTAGGTGGGAATTCAATCTCAACAGCAGGAGACTATGATTTACAGTCAAGACCTAATTCAAGCAAGGTTTTCTCATGTAACTTTTGCAGAAGAAAATTCTACAGTTCACAAGCACTAGGGGGTCATCAAAATGCTCATAAAAGAGAGAGAGGTGCAGCTCGAAGATACCAGTCACAGAGGATGATGACGATGATGGGTTTCCCTATTAATACGCCGATGAGCAGATCACTTGGAGTCAGGCCCCATTCACTCGTGCACAAACCAAGTAGAGAAGGAACTACTGTTGCAGCAAGATTTAATGAAGCTAATACAGGGTTTGGAACAGCATGGATGCCTTTCACGCTTGAAGATGCAATGGATTTAATGTGGCCAGGCAGTTTTCGCTTGGATCCACATCGATCAGAGCCACCATCAGAATCACATAAGCTTGACTTGAACCTACGACTCTGATAGACCCTACCCTGTTCCAGTTCAGAAATTTATCCTCACAGTTCTTGTATTGGAACAATTCTCAAGATCAACCTGTTCATTCATCAAATACAGAAGCTAGTATAGGAGGGAGAGCAACCAACTTATGTCGAAAGGTTCAGATCATAAACAATGGTTATATTCCTCACAGAACTAGATGAAACATATAGAATGACCTTTCATGTATGCATGCCACACCACAAGAAAACTTATAGCATACCCCTGCTCTTCAGTGGCATCTTGAAAAATAAGTGTGAGCTCAACTACTTGCATGCCACCAAGTTTTCAAGGATTTTTTAATCCTAACTATAAAGCGCACAGTTTTACTCCAGCCTACATGTCTTCTTCATGTGATAGCAATTTTACCTTATTTTATTTCATTTTTGGTGGATGTGTTTCACCATTTCAATTCCTCTGTAATTTTTTTCTTTTTCTGTATTATATGCTCATGTGCAACTATGTGCTCATGTATGTATATATTTCAATAATCAGAATGCTGGGATTACTACAAACTATGATGAGATACTGATCAAAAGGGAAAGAAATAATATATTTGTTTAATTTTATGGTTGAGAATTATCACAGATGTTATAATCTACTATAGACTTGGAGAAACAACAAATAAGTAAAAGGGAAACAACAAACAGTAAACCAACAGAAGCTGACTATGATGAGATTCCTGATTACCATACATAATTAAAAATTTCAATAAAACACCACATGCAATCTTCTGGATTCGCTAATCTAAGATGTTATCTTTTAATATAGAAAAGTGACCAGAACATTGTAAGTCAGCACAGACACCCAAAAGTGAGATGATAAAAAGAAAAGGAAAGTGAAAACAATGGTTGAGATCATATGTACTACTGTTGCTCCCTCACTGGCTTTCCATACGGTATCCTAAATTTTCCAATTGCATATTTTTCCCCAAAAATAACCTGATATTTCCCAAATGTAGCCAACCATATAGATAAACTTCAACTAATCAAAAGCAATTAGCCATGTCCCTATACAAAGGGCACACACATTTAACCCCATGCAATTCTCTAGCCCACAGAAATTGATCGCCCAAATAGAGCATAAAGAAGCCATCTAAGAGATTGATTTGTTATTGACTAATCACCTCCTAGCTTACAGAACTGATTTGGTAAAAATAATAAAGATTCTTCTACCATTTAATTAAATCAGGGACCATATTTTTAATAAAACTTGACGTACCTTCTTTTATCCCACCTCCGTCCATTGTTTTATGGCTCTTCCATCTTCTCAACACAGTTCTAACTTGAATTAGTTCATTTGTCAATCCCCTCCAGATCAATGTAACTTGGTTTTCTTCCATGAAGATAGTTGAGAGAAATCATGCAGCAATGCAATAAAAGGGAAATGATCTTTGTCATCAATATCAAGTAGTTTTGTGATTTCATAGTTTATAATCTAAATGAAGTTAAGCCTTAGAGTAATCTAACTGTATCCCTCCATATTCCTTGGTCTTTCTATCAAAGAATTTCTTCGAAGCACTAAACCTTGCCATCACTGCCAGTTGATGCAACGCCAAGAGCATCATTGCTTCCCAGATATTCAAATTTTGATCCTCTCAGATTGTCCTTTTCAACCTTTCCCTCCTTATAACCAGGTATTTACATCTTATGCTTGCTTCTTTCACATTCTTTGAATGCATTCTGATTTCTCTTCCAATACTACTTCTTAAGCATCTTGGTTTGTCTAAGTGACATTATGCATTCCTAACTTGGCCTCCTATTGCCAATGTTATGGAAACCATGAAATAAATACAAAAATAGAAACAGGACATTTATTGATAATTTTTTCTTTTTTTTTCTTTCCACAAATAAATTCATCAAAATAGCTTACTGATTAAACATGAGTATTAAAAAAAAAGGCATTGGCAAATATAATCCACCTTAAAGAACAAATATTCTCTATAACCACAACTAGGGAACAGTATAAATCTTTTTTGATGAAGACAATCTACAGCCTTATGAATTACCATGGACTTCAAGCTTTTGGGTTCTTTGCAGGATCACAGGAAGCCTCTGGCTGATGATGCTTGGATCACTATATGCTGCAGAATCAGAAGGATACCCTTTCTGCACCACAAAATGAAAAATGAATGCATGAAAATTAGAAAACACCCGTTATGACATTGAGAAAGCAAAACCACCTCAGTTAGATAGATAAGTAAGGTGCCAAATTCCTACAGAAAAAGGCAAAACAAAAGACTATAGCATTATATCTTTCAAGTTGACAATGGAAACTCCAATACTAGTCCATTTGTCAGAAGTCATGCAAATGAACAACACTGTGAATCTACAAAAAAAAAAAAAGGTGGTCATGAGCTTCAGCTATTTTACCCATGCCTTTACAGTCCAAGAACCAAGTGTAACACTTCAATAAGGAACCATAAGTAGTTTCAGCATGGAATGAATACAATTTAAGCAAGAATTAAGTAGCTATAACTCAACAGGATAAAGCATACCCAATATATCAGAATTCCCTGCATACAACGGATATACTGTTTTCCATAATTCAAATAACAAGGCAAATATATTTAGAATGGTTTGACCCATGCATAAGTTCAGTTGACTTTAGTTATAAACAGCAGCATGCTTACAACTAAAGTTTCTTGGAGACTGATAATATTGTTATTATTCTTGTTCTGGAAGATATGCGGAGAGAACTTTTTTTTATCTTTCTTATCCATATTTTTTCCTTCTCCAACTTTTCCCCTTTATTGTATTCCCTCCGTCCAAATTGATAGGCACAACTAACTTTTCACATGAATTAAGAATTAAAAATTAATTTAATTAAAATCATTAATTTTAATTTTTTTTTTCCAAAAATACCCTTGCAATAACTCACAACCCAAAAGGATTAATTTCTTGGAACCCAACTCTTGTATTAGTGGATATTAATTAATGTATTTTTAAAAATATAAATACAACTAATTTAAATAATGAGTTTATCAATACCAATGTTAAATAAATAAGGATATTTTAGTAAAATACTATCTAAACTACTCTTCTAAAATAGAAATGTGCCTATAATTTGGAACGCCCATTATGAAAAATTTGTCTATCAATTTGGGACGGAGGGACAATGTTAAATAGTATCAATTTTCAAAGCTATTTTATGTACTGATATCGTTTGATCAAATGGAACCAAAAAAAAAAAAAATTAAAAAGCTGTGTATTCTCAATTTTAGCCAATTTTATCAATTTTACCCGGACAAAATGACATTGGTAACAATTGCTGCCAGTTGACTAAAATGGACAAAAAATAATCTTTTATTGATAACTGAAATACAACATTAGTTTTTAATTGCTTATTTGATATTTTTAGTCTCTTCCTTTTCTTTTTTCCCTCCATACAGCGTCATTCAATCTACCCCCGTCCCCTCTCTCGCTAAATATGGCAAAGCCGTGTACAAACAAATTGGAAGAGTGGCCAAGCCTATCAATGTGTGAGCTTGAAATCAATGGCAAAATTAATAACTGTATGTGTTTCCCAGCAACATTGTATACAGCTTACTTTGTGTTCAAGATCAAGTCAACAATGCAACAATAGGAGCTTAGGAATTTGAATATCAGTCTGCAGAAGTCAAGGTGGGGTTTGTTGGAGGTAAAACTCTCGTAGGAATATGCAAAGACAATGAAAAGCTGTGGAGGCCAGTATTGAGAAGAGAGAGGGAAATGGATGGGTGAATTGAGTGAGTTCTTTAACAAGGAGAAAAAGGGGAATTGAAGATGAGTTTTTAGAGATGAAAGGCAGTCACTGGAAGGACAGTCTCTTTGCTAGGGGGATAGAGATGAGGCCAAAAGACAAATGGCAGAAGGAAAGAGAGATAGGTAGGGAAGGTGAGAGGGAGAAGAGAGAGAGAGGGCAGCAGGAATGGTTTCCAATGCCATTGTAAGTGGGTTAAAAAGAAGAGATTAAGAATATAAAATAAGCAATTAAAAATTAATTTTTATTTGATTCAACAATAAAAAGATTTTTCAATTTCAGCCAACTAGTTACAAATATTACCAATGTCATAAAATGCATGTAAAATTCTAAGAAAAAAATAAAAGGATTAGCTAAAATTGAAATGTTTTTTCATTTGGCCATATTGCTATGCAAACCACCAGGTGGTGATTCCACGACAGCACCCAAAATGGGACAACTATCATTTTGGTTTTGAATCCTAAAAGCAAGAAAAGCAGCAAAAGAAAGCCTTTTCAGAGTAGGAAGTAGGAAAGGTAACAAGACAACTCATCCATCATGTACACACTTGCATGCAGGCATGGATGGGAGCATGCAGGCCCATGAAAGGAATTGTGTTACTGCGCATGTGTCTAGAGAGAGAGAGAGAACTTACAGCAGAGATAGATTGAAAGGTGGCTTCTCTCCAGCAGCTTTCTCGAAGAATGACAGGGTTACCACTGTCACCAAAAACGCAATGCACACGTGTGTCCCTTAATCTCATCAAGACTCCATCCACTCTAAGCTATGACCAAAAAGAGAAAAGAAAAAAAAATAAGGAAAAAAAGGATTTGGATGACCAGGAAAAAAAGTCAGTAAAACAAGGGTAAAAAAAAAGAGGGAGGGAAAGAAGATTAAAAATGTTGCTTCAAAGTATTCCATAAAAGATATTCCTTTTTGTAAGGGAAAAAAGTTGGGTGTTTCTTTTATAATGGACACATGATATTAAGCATTTAGGTATTTTCAGTTATACATACAAACATGTAGGCATGCATACATATGTAGATAGAGAAAATAGAGAGAGGAAGAGACAGTGTGTGTGCATTAGTTCTTTTATTTTGAGATGGATGTGAAAATTTAGGAAATCAGGTCAAACAACTCACCCAGAATCGCAAAAGCAGAAACCAACAGTTTGGCATGACTCTCTGCAAAATCAAATGTGATTTCCTCAGTACACAGATATCCTGGCATTTCTTTCCATAAAGTGTATCTAGCATTACAGCCATTAAAGAATCAGTATGTACCACTTTCACAGTTAAAAGTGACACTCCACTATCAGCAAGCTCGTCTTCATACAAGACTACCTGCAGAGTTATACAGACTACTTTCATCATGGCAGGCACATAACTTTATGATGGTAGCTCTTAGTTTAATATAAGTTGACAACCTCATCATAGAAAAGAATAGGCTCTTTTGATGCCAGGGAAGCCACGTCAATTTGCTCCTTGCAGTCCTCCCAGTGGAGGCTCGAGCTTGTGTCCACTATTTCCCCACTTTCATTCTGATAACAAGACCAAGGATGATAGCATCATTTTCTAAATTAAAATAAGGTGATATAGGCAACAATGAAAAAAACACCTGATTCTAACCTCTATATTCATCCCCTGTATTAGGGATCAGAAACAAAGGAGCGTGAAGAAGGGCATCTTAAGAAACAATCTAATGTTCCGAAAATTTGAGGTATTGCTTAACCTTTATATGAAGTACCAAGGTAACCCAAACAAAATAATGAACATTTTCTCTGATTAAAAAAAAATAAGGGCATGCAACAGAAAAGGAGAGAGACAAAGAGATACAAAAGCTGGTATGTATGCTTATTCAACGGATGAACTGCACCTTAAACAAAGAGAAGAGAGAAGGGGATTCAGGGAATTTTAAGACTGAAACAGGGAAATGTTAAAAATATAAACTTCTGAAAAATGAAGAGGAAATTAAGTCCCAAAGACATTCTTCAAGGCCATGTTTGGTTCGCTCCAAAATTGGAAATGCAATATAACTCTTGAAATAGGATTCCATTTTTTCATTTGGTTCACAGGGAATTCAAAATTGTTTTGATATTTTTATGTTTGAATAACTTTAATTTATATCGAAAAGATATATATTTTAAAGTATAATTCTTAATTTAACCAACAAATTCTATTTAGTTATTTAAAAAGTAAACTAGGAATATGATTTTTTTGAACTTAAACATCTATTTCCATTCCTACTCCCATTCCAAGTGAACCAAATGAGCTGCAAATACATGGCCGTTAAGCACTAAGCATTTTAATGTGTGAAAAGTCCACTTAAGCATTTTAATGAGTGAAAAGTCTACTTATTCTGCTCCAACTATGCACTCAGGGGAAAAAAAAAAAAAAAGTGTACAAAATAATAGATGAAGAACAAAACAAACCTTCTCTGAGTCAACCTCAATTGTTTCACTTCCACAATATGGTGTTGTGAATGTATAGTCATAATCTAGTATCACCTGCTCGGATGGTTTGCTGCAAATTCACATTAGGTGCTATGTGAGGCAAGAGCAATCTCTTTCAGTTGGTACATTCTACTATATCAATTTAAAAAATTCAACTGCGGCAAGGTGGAGGGAGAAAAAAAGAAAGGAAAAAAAAAGTTCAGAATGAAAGACAAATTGCCTGAGGCTCAAGTTGCATATCTGACAGGTAAAATTTGATAGTCAATGTGAAACCCCTGTCATACAGGTTTCCAATGTGAACTCATCTTTTTACCCCTCCAAGAATGCTATAATTATTTGAATGCCAATGAGTGACAAGAATCTTAATCCAATGAAAGACCATCATTGCAAAAGGAGGGAATGTCTAGACAATTCCCATGCTAAAAATATTGTTTCATATTTTTTTAGGAGACAAGGTTCCACACCCCGATAAAGCTGCAATTAGTTTGTGAAGACAGACATTATAATGTTTGAGCTCTATTTCAAACATGTAGACATTTTACAATGCATTATCCCATTTCAAGAACAAACTACAAAATGCCAGCCACTGAAATAACCCATCTATATCACTATCCTCCCATTGTGAAACAATGTGAATAGCAGGGGCCAGAAAAAAGTGATTGACACAAATTTCAGGATAATCTATCTATGGATTATCAAGATTTGTCATCAATGAGGTTACATCCAACAGCAAGGTTGCTGCCAACATTGCCCAACACAATGAGATAGAGGAAAGCTTATGAAAATGGATCGTCATTTCATCAAGAATTCAACATGCAACAACCTGAAATATAGAGATTACGGGCACAGTACAACCATTATCTGACTTAAGGTCTAAATCTTGGGTTTTATGGCCTTAGAACTTGGGTGACATGGGATAAAATCGGGTGACATGGGATAAAATCATGGTTAAATGTGTCATGTATTTAAGGCTGAGATAAGCTAAAAAACTGAAATTTGTCAGGGACTGTCTGAACATGTGAACATACTTTATTCCAAAACTCGGTTCTATTTCAGGTACAAAACTGACTGTATGGAGGAAAAAGACATCAGAAATATATGTTAAAGCAAATAAAGAAAAGCCCACTCAACAGAATATCTCCTCCTGACATTTTTGTTCCACCTTGCTTCTACATGTTTCTAAAGCTTCTAGCAATCATGTCAAACCTCCGATGTAGGTTCCCAAAGTAACTGCTTAGAACCATGTGTTCTAGGGTTTATATCCAGAAAACAGGAAGGTTCCTGCAGTAGGACACCCTTTTTTTTGTGATGTAGATTACAGTAAAACAATTCAAGCAATTCATGGAAAGTATCAGACAATCAGTGCATGTATCTGTTGCCCAGTTGGGAAAATGTTGTGGAGCAAGGAGTTAAATATAACACATACTTTAATATTATTTAAGATGACCAAAATATGTTGCAGAAAGCTTAAGGGCCTCTAAAGGCCAATGCTTTTTTTTGTTTTTTTTCTGTGGTTGGTCTGCAGTTCTTCAAAAGAGAATGCCAATAATTTGAAGGCAGTCTGAATAAGCCTTACCTCCAGATTGGTGTTGTGTTGAAAACATGGTAATTGTATTCTCTTTTATTTTTACTGATAAGAATATAAAATGTATATATTAATTGTAGTCATTTCCTCCTATTTTGGTATAAATTGTGCCTAATTTCTAAATTTTATTTAAGTTTTATGTTCAAGAAAGCAAATTTGATATTTCAAGAGAGTTGAGCTTGGAATTGGAGATTTAGAAGTCAATTTGCAATAATTTCAATTTATGGAGAATTTTAAAAAAGAGTCAGTGATCAGACAGAAGACTTGCAGAGTTAAGATGTGCCCACGCCTTACCAGTACGTGGGTCTGACGATTTTATTCAAGGAAGGAACAAGTTTTTAGGCTGAGTTACTTCAAGAAGCATCTCTTATTTTGGAAGGATGAACTGTCAATTCCAATCTACATCTAGATTCCTATTTTGTAGTTTTAGAAAGAAGTTATTTAGGAAGATACAAATCTATTTTATAAGAGATAATCTTTAGGGATTAGAGGAGAGATTCCTTATAAATAGAAAAGGATTTCTGCAGCTGCAAGGGGGGAAGAGAGCAAGGAGAATTGGATGGTTGCAAGGATTGAACAAGAGCACCATTGCTGATTCTTCTTTGTGAGAAAATCATGAGTTCTTCCTTGTATGTTTTTAGTTTTCTTTTTCTTATCATGAACTGATTTATTTGTAACTAAGGCTATGGAAAGCCTAATCAAAACAATGGATTGAGTTTTTTTTAATTAATCAAGATAATTTTATTTTCATATTGTCCATGAGTTTTTATGCTTAATGCTATTAGGAGCTTGGCCAACTCTTAGTTGATTTGGTTTATAAGAATGAACTGTAAGGGAATTTTATATAATAGACTAAATAATTCATGATGTGAATTGAATGGTATATAGGAATATATATACATGATTCATCTTATTAAACCAGTTTTTCATAAAACTTAATGCACTTTTTATCTCGAGAACTCTAATAGAGGAATCTAGGAGTTACTTGATAGAAGTAGGTTTAATATATCTTGGAAGAGAATATTAAGCAAATTAGGAAAAAATTTAGCTTATGAAAATAACAAATTATCTTGGTTAATTCAATAAATTGATTTCCATTGGGATGATTAGGTGGACCGATAGTCTTAGCACTTTTAAATTGATTGTTGCAATTTCAAATATTTTACTGATTTCTCTTTGTTTTATTTTTCTTATTTTAATTTTCAGTAGTTTAGTCACTTAGATTTTTAAATCGATTTTCCAAATAATTAAAGGTTGACTATAGTCCTAATACTTATTTTGTTAAATCCTCGAGGTAATGATATCTTTATACTATACTACTTGATAACTAGTGCACTTGCTAGGGTTATATAATTATAGCTATCATTTACATTGTGAGATGGCTTTGGCCATTTGAAAGAGTCTGTTTGGGCTTTTTAACATTATGGAGATGTTTATTGGTTTAAAATAGGCAGTCTTGGGGGGTGTAAAGGAAGCCAAATTTCTTTGAAATTGTGCTTTCTTTGTGGTAATATGGAGCATTTGGATGGAGAAGAATGCTCATGATTTAAAGAGCATATTGTTGTCTTTTTATCTATTGTGGGATAAGGTGTTTGTCTTCGCCTATTTGGTGGCTTATCTTCAGGGGGCTCTTAGAGGAGCGTCTTAAAGTGAAGCAATTTAACTGCAGGGAAGGGCTCTTCTACGATAATTGTTTGTTTTATTTGTTGCTCTCTTTAGGAGGATACTTTATCCTCCAAGTTAGCATTTGTTCTTTCACATGAATAAAATTTCTTTTCCTATAAAAAGACAAATAATTACAAAAATGGGCATATAGATAGAGTCAATTTCAATTAAAGTCCTAACATTTAAAACATTAGGATTCAACCCTTGAACAATTTAAGAATTTCATCTTAATCCTAGAATTTTTTTTTTTTTCCTGAAATTCTTACTAATTTATCAATAAAATCTTGCAAATGAAGATTCTAAAGAAAACTTACATTAATCAGAATAATTTCATACGTTCAATTTAAAAATAAACAACAATATTACTATTAAAAATTCAACTACAAATTTACAGCTTCTCTCTAATTTTCACATAATACCCAATTTTTCCATGCAACCAAAATGTCCATTAAAGCCCATTAATTAAATCACAAACTAATTTCATTAAACAAAAAACGATTTGAAAGAAATTATTGATAGAAAACTCCATCAAGGTTCAAAATGAAATTCTTAAATTATTTAAGGTTTGAACCATATCATTTTAAACATTAGCACTTCAATTGATATACAAGATATCCCCTTTTTGTTTTGGTAATTATCGCCCTCAATCTCCCCACCACACACACCCCCCCCCCCCCCCCCCCAATGACTTGTAAGAAGGCAATCTTTGGAACGTTAGAAGTCACCAACAAAATCACCCTCCACTAAATCAACGTCCATGAATGAAGAAAAAACAAATTATAAATATCAACAATAAAGTTGGAAGAAACAGAAATGAGAGACCTAAATTACCTTCTGAATTTCCATTTTGCCGCTGCAGGAACTTCTACCGGTGGCAAAGCTTCCTGCTTCCAGCCAGAAAGGGCATCAAATGCATTGAAATAGATTTTCGTGCCACTATTCACATGTTTAAGAACTAAAGAACTGTCTCCAAAAACCATCTCCGGTAAGTGAGATGTGTCAAGCTTTTGTTCCCACCTGCAAGCACATCAATCATCAATATTCAAATTATTTCCAAAATTCAGGAATGGAACTTCTCATTTGAAAGTTCAGTCATGCTAATGGAATAACAAAAGTTACATATCAATTGTATTAAAACAGACCACCACCAAGTGACATATACACTAAATGATTTTGATTTTGAACCAAACCATATCCAGTACATACAATCAATTTGAAAAACAAAAATAACTAGACCAAGCAGTAATTGTTAGAATTTTTATTTTCCCGAAACTGTGATCCTAAAGCAATAATTTAATAAAACCTATCCCAAAAAAGAACAACTTAGAGTTAGATCTCTATAGGAAATTTGAATTTTGAGTTCCAATTTCGCAACATTTAAAACCAGAAAACCAAATTACACCTTCAATTTCAGCATCTTTAACGAAATAACACCTTAATCACCACCAAATCCACAAAAACCAAACCCTAATCAAGCCAAATTTTCCAAGCGAAAAAGCTAAAATGCTGCTTAAGGAGCACTCTAATCGAATTTCTGTGCTCTAAAACAGAAAAAGCACTTCCGGAGTTGCTTGCTAAACCAACTCAAAACATATATATTGAAACAAAGAGAGAGAGAGACAGAGAGAGTACTGTAGAACAGTGGAGGAGTTGAGAATGGAGCCTTTGCGAGAAACGATCTCCCAACCATGGATACGCAGTCCACGGCGACCGTCGTCGCTGCTCAGTAGCTCGGCGCCGGCGGCTTTCAGGTCCTTCTCGTCCACTTCCACTGCCATCTTCGGATGCTTTTTTCAAATTTACCGATTACGCCGGTTTCCGGTTATTTGTCAATATTGTGTTCAGGTTTTGTTCTATTTTTCTCTTTTGGAGCCTTATGTAGATTTTAACACTGCATTCAATAGGATGGGGCATTCAATAGGATGGGGGTGGAGGAGAAGTTATTTTAAAGGGAGGGAATATCAAGAGAGAATGGAGTAAAAATACTGATATTTTATTTGGATGATAGGGAAATTTTATTTGGATGAAAGGGAAATGACTGTAATTATAATTGTTAAAAGATTTATAATTTTTTAATAAGAATAAAATTTATTAGTTATATTAAATTTTTGAAAATAATTTTTAACTAATAAAAATTTAAAATTATTATTAATAATTTTGAAATAGAATTAAATATATTAAAATGAATTCATTGAAAAAAAAAAAAAAGAAATATAAATTTATTACATTCACTTAGTACATAGATGCACATTCTAAATTACCTTCTATTCTAAATTAAACTTGTTGTATAGATTGCAACAAGTTAAAGTGAATCTCATATTAAAAAAAAAGCATGTGATTAATTAATTAATTGATTAAATGATTTGGGCTTTTCTAATATATTACCAAATGGGATTATGACATAAATTTAGAGATTTAATTAACATGAACAAATACTTGATAATTTAATAATTATTATGCAAAATAAAAAAAATTAATTTCAATAATATTATTATTTCAAAATAAAAAAACATACACTTAATAAACCCTTCACGCCATCTCCATTTCTTTATATATGTCTTTCATCTAATTTTTTTTTCTATTTTTTTTTTGAAAAATTTTATTGATAATAAATGATTATCAATAATAATCATTTTATTGATAAGTTTTTCATGTGAGAATTTTCTAGTAATAATAATAATTAATAATAAATGATTAAATAGGATTAAAATAATGAAAAAATAGGATTTCAATATAAT
>CATKHJ010220925.1:0-13292 GCA_949750685.1 Vernicia montana | reverse complement strand
AAATCGATGGTTCATCACCCAAAAAATACCTAACCAATAAACTCAGTGAAAGGAATCATTTTCCTAATATACCATTGCATCTGTATATCCTTTTTCCAGTGTAATTTCTTATCCTTCCTTTTTCCTTTTCTTTTGAAGGTACCGATGCCCAACCCAATCAATATGGATACCATAAACACCCTCCTCACCAACCTCCTCAAAAAGCAAGAGGAGAATTTTCAAGCCAGTCTCAACTTTGCCCTCAGTACGCAACAAGCCAATTTCAGCAAAGTTTTAGCCGCTCAACAAAGCAATTTCAATCGAGCTCTGACTGCTTAACAAGCCAGCTTCATTAATGCATTGGCCCATCTCACTAAAGTCTTGAGCTCTCAAAAACAGACCCTGAACCAAATCAAGTCGAATCTAATGGCTTCAAGTCCTTTGACCACACCCCGTGTTAATCTGACCAGCTTCACATCCCCCTATTTTGCTAATCAAACTAAGTCACATCCAATTAATTCAAGTTTCGCCGCACCCTATTTTGATCAGACCAACACTGTAACTCTTTTCATGATTAATCGGCTCAACACCTCCCCTTTCTCGACCAACACCACATTTGGTCCCAGTGCTGTAACCATGTCAACTCTTATCATTGGCCTTACTCATGATAGAGAAGTGTCCAAAAATGCCACACAACTAATCCTAATCACTCATGCCAACCCAACCCCTATTATTGATATGACCAATAATGGAAGAGCTCCTCAAAGTTTCATGTCGCCAAACACCAAAGTTGACCTTCCTCATTCTTTGAACCCTTTCCAAGGAATAGGAACCTCTATTCAGCCAAACATCAAAAGGCCCATCAAACTACCTTTGAAGCGTAACACCACTGTGCTCCAACAAGCTTACACAGTTGGGAAAAGATGCGAGAATAGTAACCCTTGTGCTTCC
This sequence comes from Vernicia montana, assembly GCA_949750685.1. Lineage (NCBI taxonomy): Eukaryota > Viridiplantae > Streptophyta > Magnoliopsida > Malpighiales > Euphorbiaceae > Vernicia > Vernicia montana. The sequence goes on along the minus strand of CATKHJ010220925.1, from coordinate 12,362 downwards.
ATTTCTATTATCTCCACTAAACAGAAAGGTAGAAAGGTAGCTACCATCACCAACCAACCCTATAAATCAGAGAGAATGAAGTTCACTGATTTGGGTATTCCCTTGAGCACAGTCTACAAGATGGCCTTTGAAGCCGGCATGGTTAAGCCTTTGGAACCGAAATCACCCCCTAGCCATCTATCCAGAAACTACAAGCCTAATAAGTACTGCGAGTACCACCAAGGAGATGGGCACGAAACTGACATATGCAGGTGTTTAAAGCATCGAATCCAAGATCTCATTGACAATGGAGATATCCTCCCTCTAGAACCCATACCAAATGTGCCTATCAATCTTAGGGACATTATCAATTCCCTCAAAAGCGAACCTACCCAATAATTGGCACTTTGAGAAGGGTGCCAGCCCTGCTGTACTCGAGTCCTCTCAGTCCATGTCTGAGTCTTTTGAGTCATCTCAGTCTATGTCCGAGTCTGATTCCTCTGAGTCTATGTCTTCCGAGTCTGAGTCGAGTCCCTTGAGTCTGTCCGAGTCTTTTAAGTCTGTTTCTGAATCTGAGTCTATCGAGTCTTCCTTTCTGAGTGTGTATTTTGCCTTCCAGGCTTATCCTTTAATGTAACCTATGATGATGGGACTTTTATCAGCAATGAAAAGTATGAACCTTCTGTTTTGCTCTACTTCTTCTGATTCATCATTGAATAGGACATCTAAAAAAGAAAAAAAAAATGAATGAATGAAAAAATAAAAAAAATGAATGAGGCAAAAGAATCAATTAATTATGGCATAGAGGAAAAATAAAAAAAGTCGCATACATTGTATCTGTATATCATGACAGGCATGCATTAATCAAAGGGCTCGTGTTTTTCTGGATTGTTTTGCGTGGAGCCCAAGGACATGGTAGACTCAAGCATCATGGTTCATAAGATTCCGGCCCCCACACATATATGAAGCTTGTTAAGCAGAAGCCTCGAAAAATGAAAGCAGAGTGAATCAACTGCTGTCATGACCAGCTGAATGCCACCGACGAAAAGAGAATAGATGCTTTGTACAAGATTCAAGGTTACCGACAGAAGCTAGCCAGACACTTCAATAAAAGGTGAAAGAACAGAGGTTTGCAAGAAGGGAATCTTTTCCTAAAAGTGATCCGAGCTCCTGTGCACGACCCAAGAGGAAAGTTCATACCAAAATGGGTTAGACCATACGTACTCAAGAAGATTCTATCCGACGTAGGTACCATCCTCATGGACGTTGACGTAAACCAGTTCTCCAATCCTTACAATCTGGACCAACTAAAGAGATATTTTATCTGAAGGTAATGTCTACATGTAGTTTTTCCATTTTCAAATGCATCTGTAATCAGAACTACGTGAACCTGATTCTCTCTAAAAGAAAATGACAGAAATGATGTAAGGGATACATAGGCAGCCCGACTCGGGTGCGGTCCAAATCATAGTATAATGCATTTTTGCTTCTCATGACAACAAAGTATCTCATTCTCATTTTCTCTGTGCCTAAATGCATCATTCATTTGGTTCTTTTGCCAAAATAATAATAATAATAATAATAATAATAAAAGAAAATGCTCGCTAAGTTAAAAACCTGAAAAGGCGGCTTAGGTAGAAATTAGAGCAAACTCGTCGAGTTGAAAACCCGAGAGGGCGACTCGGGCAGAAGTTAGAGTAAAAATAAAGGATGTCTTATACAATGATGATCATATTTTACAGAATACAATCCATCATCACAAAAAATGGATATCCTGTTTCAAATATCATCTACAACTTATCCTGTATCGTGTGGTCATATCAGCTTGCAGACATATGCAAACACAGGAAACCCGCAACAAATCCTAAGCAAGTACAAGACAAAAACAAGTGTCGTCATCATGTTTGAAGTCATAGTCTAGCCAATCCTCCTAGGATGCACATCCTTCGTGCTCTCATCAGAATTAGAGTCCACCATAATCTCCTCAATGGTCACACTCATCCTCTTAGTCTCTATAGCTCCCTCCGCTGTAGCAGTAGAAGTACTAGCAGAACCAAAACTACTCCCCACAGTCATATCAGAAAAACCTACCCCAAGTGTTAGTAACTTCAAAATTACTCTCAGAAAATCCTCTTCTGTATAATAGTAGCTTGGGAACCAGTCCCTATTGCTACAACTGAAATCCTCCTTTGAAACCTGGAAACAGCAGTCTTTCTCTCTACACCGGCTGCAGTAACCCTCATCTGAACCACCATTGTAGTGTCACCCTGTCTCTTCATTGTAGTCACAATCTTCTTTGTCACTCCAACTACAGTCTCAGTCACTAGTATAACCTATAGTGTCGAGCCCCAGTAGCTTCTCGAGTCTCCTCCGAAGGTCAAGTCACTCTCTGTCTCATTTGTAATAGTCTCCCCTTCTTCTATAGTGTCATCATCGATGTCACTCAGCATAGCAGCCCGACACTCTCTCTCAACTGGCCAAACAACCTTAAGTCAAAATAGCCTCAGCTATAGTATGACTCTACCCCATCTAAAGTATCAAACCCACTACTCTAACATCACCCCAACCAGTAGAACTGAAAAAAAAAAAAAAAAAAAACAAATACCCAGCCATCAGACAAAAAAAAAAAAAAAAAAAACATAGCCCTCATCCTAAGCCTCTGCCTCTTCAAGTCTCCAAAGTCACTGGGATCCTGAAACTCCTTGATGACAGTGGTCACATTCACCCAACCGTCAATGACTATCTAGCTAGCAACATCCTAGGGGCAGGTCTAAAAACTCCTGAAAAAGCCCAAAAATACCAAACTCTGAACTCTGGAACCACTAGGACTGCCTCCAGATCACAGCCAAATATGGTGCCAAACTCCTTAAAGGTGGGGCACAGCTCCTTCATAGCCACACCAAAACAAAAAGCCCGGGCCACCGAGTCCTAAAACCTAAAGCAAGCCCTCAGAAAATCTTAGTCGACTTGTACTCCTCGTAAAGTCACCATCGATATAATACCATATCTGCCCAAATTAATTCTCTACACCTTCTCAAGTTTCTTGGTCCATAAATGCATGTAATGGCTGAAATACGGTTCAATGGACACGAAAAAAAATCATCACATGAAAAATTGCACTCATGTTTAGGAGTTGACATTGCATACAAACTGCATTCATATCATACACAGAGCAAACTCGTGAATCCACCCTCTTGCATTCATGCATTCATCTATTAGATGCATCATCACAGATCATCCGTAGCATTGAAGTCGAACAAAAGGTCCATGAATCCTAAAACATACATACATAAACATGCATCATCTGTGCACCAACATCTATGCATTTGCAATCATTTGCAGTCATACACCATCATGCATAAGCCAAGCTAATGACTAAAACCTCCTCGAAGCAGATTGACATCTTTCCGGAATTGACCAATACCTCCTCGAAGCTGACTGACATCTTTTCAGAATTGACCAGTACCTCCTCAAAACTGACCGACATCTTTCCAGAATTGACCAGTACTTCCTCGAAGCTGACTGAGATCTTTTCAGAATTGACTAGTACCTCCTCGAAACTGACCAACATCTTTCTAGAATTGACCAGTACCTCCTCGAAACTGACCGACATCCTTCCAGAATTGACCAGTACCTCTTCAAAGCTGACCAACATCTTTTCAGAATTGCCCAGTACCTCATCGAAGCTAACCGACATCCTTCCAGAATTGACCAGTACCTCCTTGAAGCTGACCGACATCTTTCTAGAATTAACCAGTACCCTAGTTCTATAATTTTAAATGAATAAATGGTTTGACTTATAATCACATATACATATATTGAATTTTGTTTCAAATTGAGAAAGAATTAAATAAATTAATAAAAGTTGGTTTGAAGGTCAATCGGCTTTAATGGGAACTTTCACACTTTAGCTCCATATATTTACATAAATTCATAATTTAATGTGTAAATAAATGTATATATATGATTAAGTCTCAAATTGAGTCTAAATTGGCAATTTCAAGTTTTGATCATTCGGTCAATGTAGTAAAAATATAAATATATTATTTTTTATTAATTTAAATTTGTATATAGGAAAATCCTTATATGTTAACTTATACAAATTAATTAGTAGTTGTTAAATTATACAAAGTAGGGAGTTAGAGTTAGGAATTAAAAAAATTTATACAAGGAAAATAATATAATTTGAATGTCAAGTGTCATTGTACTGTATATAATTAAATATGTAATGATTGGTGTAGAATCAATAAGGGATCAAGATAAAGAGAACGATCGGGAAGAGTACAACCAACCTTATTGTCTCTGCTAGTATATAGGAGCATAGGAGTCGAGGTGAGTAAATAATTTACTAATATGATATGGGCGTTTATATTAAATCTATGTTCCTTGTGAACCATGATGCCTATGAGACCTTGAATTTTATTGTGCCATTAAATTTCCTGATCTTGAAAACCCTAGTTATCTATGAAATTCCTGATTAATTGAACCTTAATTTATTGTTATAAATTGTTGCTTGGGTTTTTCGATCACATTGTTCATTCATTATTGATAAAAAAAATAATTCATATTACTTGGACTCCATATGATATTGAAATGACTTATATGCTTATTGTCCTTTGAATATTCTTCAATAACATTTGATATATGTGACATATGAAAATTTCTTTTAAAGCAGAAATCCCCAACTGATGTGGGTAACATCAGACCTTATGCACACGGTAAAACCCGCGGATGGGGTGTACGCATCCGGACCTTAGCTATGAAGGGTTTGACGGTCCTAGCCGTAAGACCTGATCAGTCTTACGCTCTATATATGTGACATGTGTAAGTAAGCAAGGTATAAGCCGCTACTCAATTTTATATGTGGGAAGCACTCCGCTTCTAATCGTTTGATTTCTGCTAAATTTATCTATATGACCTATAAATGCCATTTCATACGAGATTATTTGATTCCATTTCCTACCATTGTTCTTATCCTGTCGGCACATTATATTAGTGGATTATTTACTCACTGAGTATAATCTCTCCTCGTGACTTTTAATGTTTTTCAGGTGCTATAGAGATATGAGCGAGGAATTCTCAAGTCCCTTCTCCACTTGGAAAATACTAAGCTGCAAATGTTTTATTTTTAATTCAAAATGTCTATGTAACTTAGTGTCTAATCTAGAGCTCCATAGTCATTTTGGGTTTAGAATGTTTAATTAAATGAGTTTTAGTTTGTAATTAATATTTATAAATGGATAATTATAATGGGTACTAAACCTAGATATAATATATATGAAATAATGTATATTATATGAATGATGAAATGTAATTGATAAGTTATAAATTATGCATAAGTGATATGATTATGAAGTGTGCTTGTTGAAGATTATTTGCTAAGAAAGTTGAGGGTATAAGGTGGATTATGGAAGTATTTAAGTTTATTACAGGTTATGATCTTGGGGGTAGTGATATGTTTAGTCGGCACTTTACCGGCCTTTTCCTTAGTTTATGTTAATAAGTGCGTTCTATGGGTTTTTGGTACCATGTCGGTTACCCATACCCTAGGACGGTCGCGACTCCTAAGTTGGGTCGTGACAAAGGTGGTATTAGAACATAAGTTTAAGTCTCGTATAGACTGTAATGAATTATACGAGTTATAGGGCATAAGTAAAACTATGGAGTATAAGGATCTTTTTTCGTCATTTGAAGTCCATCATTAAGTTTAGTTATGCGTTATCTATATATGTATGACTTTCTATTATGTGGTATGATATATGTATGTGGTATGGATATGAAAAGATGAATATTTGTAGATATGTGCATGTATGAATTGATAGGTATATAAAAGTGTAAAATGTGCCCTAAGTGATATATGTGAATTAAATGTATTATAAACGTGAATTGATAAAAGAGAATGTGTAAAAGAGAAATTGATATATATATATATATATGTGTGTGTGTGTGTGTGTGTGTGTGTGTGTGTGATTAGAAAGAAGTTCTTGTAATAATTATTTGTTGAATACTGATAAAATCAATATATTTATTGTTTATGAAAAGCTTTATGTGATGTGACTAGTTATAGGAATGTGTTGGGTTCTTGTACATATGGAAGTATATAGATTGTATGGGACTTCCCCACTACTATTAAGCTTATCAATATGAATTAGAAGGTAGATACTATTTTGCGTACGTTTTGAAAAAAAAAGAAAAGAAGAATAAGAATAAGAGAATTATTTCGCCCTTAAGGAGAAAGTATATGTCACTGCATCACGTTAGAAAAAAATATGTGAAATTACATAGAATACGATAATAAGTATGAGTAAAGAACAAACAATAGGAGCTTCTATTGAAACTTTCGTATAAGTCCTGAAAAAAAAAGAAATAAGAAAATAGTTAGATGGAATATGTGTGATAATGAGATAAGCTTTACAAGGAAAGTGATAAGAAGTAGAGTTGAAAAGGACGAAAGTGATAACAAGTATAACATAAAAAGGATATAAGAAGATTAAGTGGAAATAAAGTTTAGTTGAATGAATGAATTTAGTTTAAGTGAGACATTGAATATCGAGGACAAATTGATGTTAAGACAATTTTCAATAAGTAAAGGTGAATGTTATAAGTAATAATAAACCTTGAATATGATAAGATGAGAAAAATACATTGTGATAGAAAGATATAATAAGTAATAAGCTAAAAATTATGAAAGGTAATAAAGTATAAGGATCTTGTAGACTAATAAGACTTTAATGTAAAAAGTTGGATTAGTATGATAAGGAGATTTCAGCCGACAACTATAAGATCAACATAAAACAAGTAAAGAAATTTTAATAATAAAATGAATGGGACAGACAAGTTCAATTTAAATAAAGCAAGTATATGTAATCTTAGTAATAGCTAGTAAGAAGAAGAAATTGAAGGTAGATATATTTGGTTACCATCTCCTAAGACTGTAATGAATTAATTAGAATGATAGCTTTTAGCAAATGAGTTATATAAGAATAAGAAGTATTTGAATTTAAAAGTAGTGACGAGTAAGAAACAACTTTAGTAAAGTTATGGAAGTCTATGTGAATATGGAAATGATGGTAATTATTGATGAGACCCGAGTATAACTGATACTCACTCAGAATGAGTTAAATATGGAACAGAAAGTGTGAAATGATTAAAGGAAAATTAGATGAATATGAAATAAATTCAATGAAGAATCATCGACATAAAGTGTATATTCATTAGAAGGAAAAGTATATTTTGAAGGGATAAAAAGTTGTGTAGTAAATTTTTTTAATTGCTTGACGTAGTAGTGAATGAAGAAGTTCTAAGGTATATACTTATGTGAAATATAAAACATGAGATAGTTTACAAATAAAAAACTTAAGGAGAGCCAAATTGTATTTTTTTTTTTTTTTTGGTGAAGGAACATTCATATAATATAAGTTAATATGTGTTCATGAGATGATCCAAGATGATAATTAGCTAAGAGGTGAAACGAATAAAACATTTTTGTATGGTTGGAAGTCTAAATGAATCTATTCTTTAAGGTGCGATTGAAATGATATTTGGAAATAGTATGTCCAAATATAATAAGTGATATCGTGAGATAAGTATTATGATTGACCTTGGCGGTAGGATGTGAGCTTATTCCTATAAAGGTTTAGAATTTAATAATTATGAAATGTCAAACTAAGAATATATATATGTATATATAATTTGAAAACTAGGATGAATAAAGTAGCAGTTGAAAGAGAATAGTACAACAAGGAAGTTTATAAGTATTTATACTTGATTGATATCCCTTAAGACTATGAAAAATTGTAGGAAATTTATAACCTCTTAGCAATTAATGTTACGTAAAGATATAGGATATTAGTTAAGTGTTAATAATGATAGATAGAGGTGACCCTATTTAACATTCAAAAAAAGCAAAGTTAAGGAGACTATAATGGAATAAAAAGTATTGATATTTATAGTTTGAGAGTACCATTGAAAATGACCCTGATTATGTGATGGAAGGTTATAGAAGTTAAAGTTATAATGAACATTTTGTTTTAAAAAGTGATTAAGTTAGATGGAATGTTATAAAGATATGCATTTGAATGATTTTGTAAGAGTTGAGAATTTAAGAGTTTTGTGAATTGGTAATTTTTATCGTATGATACTTAAGATATGAAATTTGAACTTGTATTCCTTGAAGGATATGGAAGTCAGTATTTGAGTTATGATAAGGGATTTGAATTTGCTTAAAATATTGTTGAAGTATAAAAGGTAGAATATGGTAGAACATGACGAAATTTTATTATATTAGAATTGTAATTAATATTCAGTTGCTATGACATTTGTAAAGATGAGTTATTATGAAATGATAAATTCAGAAGGGAACCAATGAGCATTAATAAGTTAAAACGTATTCCCTTAGTACCTTATAATGTAAATGATAATGCAAATTTAAGAATTTTAGGTCGTTTGATAAGACCCAAGCATGTGGGATATTTAGCTTGAGTGATGTAAACATAGAATAATTGTAACTATGAGGAACAAAGAAATATGAAGTAAATGATGAGATAGACATGTTAATAAGAAATGAATCAGAATGATGTATAAATATCATCAAAGTTTAATGGTAATAAGTTTACGAGATGGAAGGTTAAGGTCATGAGCTTTGTAAAAGAAACTCATAATTTATGAGATGTGTACTAAATGAAATTAGAGTTGTTTAGAATAACTTCTCATAATAACGAGTAGAGTGATGTTGCCTTACATTGAATATTATATGGATATACATATATTTTAAAAGTTAATACCCAATATGTGATGAAGTAACATGGAGAAGTGTTTGCCTGTATTTACAAATGAAGAAATTCGAAAGTAATTATGTTTAATTAACGTTCTCAAAACTTGTGAGGCATCGATTTGAATGGCAATTACAAACAACTGCGTGGTGTCGAAATAAGAGATTTTAAGTGAATAACAATAACGGTAGATCAAAATGACTCAATTTCTTATTTTAAATTGAGAATTGAAAAGAGGTTATAGTGAACTTGAAGATATGGAAAATCTCATTAAATATTTGTATGAGTAATTTAAGAAAGTTTAGTCGAGAATTAAGTATTTTATTTAAAAATGTAATTAAATTCAAAAAAAAAATTTGAAATGGTAATTGGTAAAGAGAAGATATGAATTATGACCGTATGTATATGTGGTTTATAGACTATGATAAGTGATGTACTACTTAGTGCAAAAAAAGGTATGTTCACAATTGAGTTGAACAAAAATTTTGTAACATTGGATAATGTGAAGGATAGTGTAAGTTTAAGAATTGATGAAAAAATAAGTAAAACAACAAAAAATAATTTTAGAAATGATAAGAAAATTAGACATTCGAGTAATTAAGATAGTGGTATGATAATAGGTGTAAAAGTATGAATATTGGTTTGAAAATTTCACGTGAATATGAAAAGATGACTTAAGATCATGGATTATTAATGTGTGTATGGATAACTAGTAATGTGATATATAAAATGATATGTTAATGAAATGTTTAAGTAAGTTGAAATATAATTATAATTTAAAGATAAGCAAATGCATATGATGTGGTGAATATATATTCATGAGATATTAAGTGCGTAAATTGTTAAATGATGTTTAATATGAGAAGGGAATAAGACATGATTATATAGAGATTATAGTATGAAATTATTTACTTGAGGTTATTTGGAAATAAGAATTAATTATTTATATGACAAGTATGAAAATTGATGAGATGGGACTCGCGATTTAATTGTTACTGTTTGATTTCAATATTAATAAGTGTATAAAAAAAGATATGTTTAAAATTATAGTTGATTCGAGATGACATTGGAAATTGAAGTGATATAAGAGATTTATTGATTAATTATTAATATGGAGACTTGATGGATAATAAAAGAGATTCATTTTGCAGTGGGGGACCACGTATTCTTGAAAGTCTCCCCTATAAAAGGCATCATGAGATTCATAAAAGAAGAGGAAACTATCTCCTCGTTATATTGGGCCATTCAAGATACTCAATAAGGTTGGAGATGTGTCGTATCGATTAGCTTTACCTCAGGAATTGAAGTATGTTCACTCAATATTTCATGTGTCGATGTTAAGAAAGTATGTGCCGGATCCTTCACATGTTCTTCAACCTCAAGCCATCGAAGTGGAAAGGGATTTGTCGTATGAAGAGGTTCCCATTGCCATCCTAGATAAATAAGTCAAAAAATTTAGGAACAAGGAAATCTCGAAGGTGAAAGTTCAATGAAAAAATCATGACATTGAAGAATGTATGTGGGAAGGTGAAGAGGTTATAAGACGACGATACCGCAATTATTCGAGCAATAAGTGGTAAGTCTTTTAATGTTGAAATTAGAGGACGAATTTTCTTAAGGGGGAGAGAATATAATACCTCTGGTCTTTTCCTAGTTAAAAACTTATTTTCCATAAGTAAATGTACATGATATGGAAGTGAATTTAGATATTCGTAAGTTGTGAAACTAGAGAACCCTATTAGAAGATTAGTATGAAAATTTTTGTTATAGTGTGACTTGATTAATATATAATAAATATTTATATGAATATGAATTATATAATTATTTGTTAGTAATAGATGGTTATACATTAATTTAAAAATTAAATATTTAAAATTAAGAATGTGAATAAATATAATAAAATAATCATAAAATAATAAAATTGTCAATTTTGAGGATAAAATAATGATAATAATAATAAGAAGAAGAATTTAATGGATGTTGAGCTTCACAAGTATTGTATTTGATTTGATAATGGATGTTGAGCTTCACAAGTATTGTATTTGATTTGATGATGGGATTAAGCACCAATACCTAACTCTATGAAATTATCTCTATGTTTTCTTTAGCTGAGAAATATTCCAAACCACTAATTAAATTTTTTATTCATGAAAATTTCTCCGCCACATTAAGAGTTATATAAAATAAAACACTTCATTCTTATCTCTTTCATCTTAATTACCCGTAGCCACCATTTAGAGAAAGACCACTACAAACACTATTTACTTTCTCCATTTGGTTCGTTCTTCAATAATCAAGAAAGGGAAACAATTTCTACAAGGTAAATCCTTATTAATTTTATTCCTATGGTAATTTGAGTTGAATACTTGGAGTTTTGTTGTTAATTGCTTGAAAATAAATTCTTTTTCTCTTCCTTCTATATTCGGTGAATCATGATTTTGGGAGGAGAAGTTGATTTGCTTCAAATAATAAAGGATAAAGTTTGTGTATGGTTAAGGGTGATGATATATTCACTAAAAAAAGAAAAAAAAAAACTTAGAAATGAAATGATATAGAAGTTAGTTTTTTGTTTTGTGGTATTTTCGGTTAACCTTAAACAAATAGAAAAACAAAAACTTCATTATAATTTGTTTATATATATATATATATATATATATATATTTGAATAAAATAAATGCCTAATCGATGGGATAAATGAGAGAATTAAGAAATGAATTGAAGAGAACCTAAAACCCTTTTAAGATTAGTGTTCGGTCAAACTAAGGTTTATTAACCCTAGTTCTATAATTTTAAATGAATAAATGGTTTGACTTATAATCACACATACATATATTGAATTTTGTTTCAAATTGAGAAAGAATTAAATAAATTAATAAAAGTTGGGTTGAAGGTCATTTGGCTTTAATGGGAACTTTCGCACTTTAGCTCCATATATTTACATAAATTCATAATTTAATGTGTAAATAAATGTATATATATTGATACATCCTAAATATAAACTGATCGCCCTAGGCGAACTAAAGGTTCGCCCAAGAAGTCCATATCCGATCATGAAACTACAATTCATCTCCATATACAATACTGAAAAGGAATAATCCGATTCCAAGAAGGATTCGGCACCTTGAACACTCCACTATAAATAGAGCTCTTTTCTCCATTAAACGGGTAACGCATTTCTAAACACTTCTCATTGATAAAAAGCTTATAATCTCCAACTCTTCTAACTTAAGCATCGGAGTGGTCCCCCAGGCACATCGCCTGGACCTTTTAACTTGCTGTCTTGCAGGATTTGAAGATCGCCTACACGTGTGCTGGAGATCGGAGTTATTTCTGAGTACATCAATTGGTACGGTGAGCGTGGAAACAACCTTAAAAAGATTCAAACCGAATTTCCAAACAATGGATGCAGGGAACGGTAATGACAACCTAGGCCTCAACCTATTCCCCGATATTCCTAATAATGAAGAAAATTCCCAGACTAACCATCAAGGCGAAACTGCTTTACCCAATCTGAATGACCCCATGAACGACCCGGCCATAACACAAACTACTATGCAAAACCTTTTTGCTGCTTTCACAGACTTCACCACTCAATTAAAGGAACTCAAACAA
>CATKHJ010220915.1:0-16965 GCA_949750685.1 Vernicia montana | reverse complement strand
ATCATGGTTCATGAATACAATGAATTTAATATCACAATAAGGATATTCAACAATAATCAACAATCATTTGGAAGTTCATGAAGGAAGTAGGCATTTATGCCTCATGGTTCAAAACACAATCATAATAGTATAAGTATCACTCACTTTAATTCCTTAGCTCCAAAATAATCTTAGAATCAATCCCTAGGGCAAACAAATGTGATGATTGCATCCTCCATCATCATCATCTCTTCTATCTTTAGGAGGAACTACATATACCCAACCATAGAAATAGCAATTAATCACATAATCTATGAACTTGACTTTATCAATCATACTATTACATCTTATTCTTATACATCTATCAACCTAGCATACTAATCAAAGAAATAAGAGTATGCTAGAAATGTTTTACCCATAAAGGGTACACCCAGAGGTACAGGCGTATCTCTGTCCGTACCTTAAGGAGGACTTACAGTGGCATTGGTACGCCTAGAGGTACGGGCGTACCTTAAGGCTTCCATACAAAAACAATGGTACGCCCAGGGGTACGGGCGTACCTTAAGGTTGTCTTACAGAATGAAGGGTACGCCCAGCAATACAGGAGTACCCTTGCTCGTATCACGCCCTGGGTTGGATTTTCTGTGAAATCATCAAAGGATTGGGGAAAGAAGACCCAAATCCTCACCCCCAAGACTAAATCCATAAAATCAACTCCCAAATCGTGTAATAGACTCATAGTTTAACTCCTTTCATCAATCAAAACATAGAATCAACAAATGATTCTATAAACCCATTAAATTAAACCTATCATCATCAAAAATGGGAAAGTTTTGAAATCCTTTCTTGAAATCTATTTCCATGAACTCAATACCTATAAATCATACTTGTAAATCATGTTTAAAACTCATAATTTAAAAGTATTTCTTAATCAATTCCCCTTTTATAAAAACCCAAAAGAAAGAGAAGAAGAAGAAGAAACATCTCAATTCATAGCATATAACACAAGATCTAAATGAAGAAAATAGTTTAAATCATTACCTTTGAAACTTGTCTCTTTAATGGAGATTCAATCTTGACAATGAGAAAGAAGAATGAGAAAGATGAGAGAAGAAGAAAGAAAAGAATGAGAGCTTTTCTTCTTGAAAGCTTTTGGAGAAAAGAAGAAAACAAAGCAAAGTGTCTAAGTTCATCATATTAAGCTTGGGTTAGTGGAAAGTGGGATTCACTTTCCACTAGCTCAATTTCTAAACAATAAAAAATCAATTGATGTACTAATATTCAATCATGCTACACATAATATACATGTAATCAATTAAAAGCTTATACATGGATAATTGGGGTGTTATAATAGCTGCACGCAGGGAAGATTGGAAACTCTAAAACACAAACTTTCAGTTTATTTTTTATAGAAATTAACATTTTTACAATGAAGTTGTCCTCTTGTATAATTTAAATTAAGGTTATTAATTTTCTTACCCGCACTTTGCACGGACAATTTCATATTTTTACATAAAGGATTATTTTTATTAGTATTAGAAGAAAAAGAATGTAATTATTTTTTTTCCAACATTAATATAGAAGAAATTATTTTTGCTTCAAATAAAATGTTGACCTAACAAAAGCATGTAGTTGAAAGATATTTTTACTTTTAAGTTAGATAATAATAAAAATAAAAATGAATGAGCATGCAATTAAAATATATTTTTACTTTTACGTTGGATAATGATAAAAATGAATGAGCATGCAATTAGAAGATAAATATAGAATCGAAATTCAATTTATATGAAATAATATAATATTCATTGCTTCAAATTTTGTGATTAAAATTATTCACTTGATGTCTATCTAATAATATATTACAACTTTTTCTCAAAAAAATAAAAATAATATATTACAACTAAGGTAGTAATTATTTTTAGACTATAAGTTAATGATGAATATTTTAATCCAACTAGAAAAAAAGAAACATTTTAACTTCTCTACATGGATATAAATGGAAAAAAAGGGAAAATTATTATTTCTAATGATCTATTAATTAAATTACCCTTTTAAAAGCAAATCTATTTAGTTCTAAGAAATTCTTCTTTTAGGTGACTGTGTATAGCTAAATAATCATGTATGATATCCTTAAAAACTTTGAAGATCCCTAAAGAATATTTATTGATAATTTAAACATCAATATTGTAGTTGGATCTTGTTTAAGGGCATCTCCGTGCTGGGAATTGCTCCAATCCAGCAACATTTACCGCTGCAAATTGAGTGTGGTCAATAGTACCATATCAAATTTACAACAGTATCACACTAAATTTGGCGTGGTATTATTGCAACATCATTTTATTTTATTTTTTCAATTTTTTTTGTAAAATTTAATTTAATTTTTATTTTTTGTAATATTATTAAATAATAAAATATATTTTTATTGAATGAATATATATAAAAAAATAGATTTGGCATAATTTGTGAAATAAAATAGTATGAAAATAATAAAAAATGAGAGATAAAATGAAATATATATGGAATATTCTTTTTGGTGCTAGAAATGGAGTTGATGGTTAGAGATGAATTTACTGTAATTACACCATTTTAATATAAAAATTCATGCATTTTGGTGTTATGGATTGGAGATGGCCTAAAAATAAAAACATTATCTTATAAACACTAACGAAGCTACATAATGGTGAATAGTTCCCTTATTGTTTTTAAATAAAAAAATTATACTATTAAAAATTTTAAAATTTTAATTTACTCCTTTAAAAAATAAAATTTGACCCACTTATTCTTATTTTTCTAAGAAAAATTAAAAGATAACTTGAGAAATAAAAAATACCCTTTCATATATGAGGATTAAAATACAAAACAGAGAGAAAATAAATAAAAAAATAATATAATTTTAGTTAAAAAAAAATTTGGGTGTATTTTCTGCTAAAAAAATCAAGTGTTAATATGTATATGTCTTTAATTATTTTGATTTTTTGATCCTACATTAATTGGATATAGGTGTGGTGTGTGTTAAGGCAATTATTTGAATTAATTTAATTTCTTAAAATTATCATAATTTTAATAAAAGATGATTATATCTTTATTTATTTTCTATTAAAAATAAAATAAAATATTTAGTGGGTGTTTATATGAATATATATTCATGTGAAAGTAACTTTAATTAAAGTTTAAACTTATCCTAATCTAATATTTAATCCTAAATGAAAAATTATAAAATATAACATATTTTTTTTTGCCAAATATAACATATTAATTTTTAATTTAGTATTATTAATATAATTATATTTTTTTTGTCAGTAACTATTACCGATGGAAAATATATGTCTGAAAAATCATGATTGGTAATATATTACCGATGGAATTGTACGTTCGTCAGTAAATTACCGATGGCATATCCGTCAGTAATGATTGTCGGTAAAATTACCGACGGTCCTCTCCGTCAGTAATTAATAAAGAAAATAAACAAAATAAATATGTTCTGTCGATAATCCATCAGCAATTAATAAATAATATAAATAAAATAAATAAATTTCGTCAGTAATTCGTCTGTAAATAATTAAAAAATAAATAAATACATTTCCATCGGAAAATCTGTCGGTAAAGGTTGAATAGATTTTTTTTAATTTATAATTTAATTTAATTGCAATTATATTTAAATTCAGAAAGTCACAATTATAAAAGTAAATATATTAATGTAAATAATAAATATGCAAAAATAATGTCATAATATTATATTAACATAAATATAATATGCTAATATAAAATAAATAGTAAAAAATTCAAAAATAAAATTTCGTTGGTATAAAAAATAAAAAACAATCTAATTAAAATTTGTTGTGTGATCATCACCACCAGCCGGATCATCCAACAAATAATCATCACCATCATCATGATCACCAACATCAACACCATCTCCTAGAACAGGCGAACGAGCATGCTGTTGGATTGAAGCATGCGGAGGAGCAGGCTGCGATAGAAGATGAGGTGGTAAGGGTACCCTAGTGGCCGTTGATACGCTCCATAGCCACTCTTGCATACCCCTCAACCTTTCATCTACTCGTCGATCCACCTCCTGCTGTATGGAATTGGATGAAGGGGATGATTGGGCAGAAGAAGTACTGGCACTGGGATATCCATAAAAATGCGGTGCCTGAGAACCGATGCCGTAAATCCTGCCCTTCGTTCGGCCCCCAATAATCTGAAGGTATAACTCCCTCTCGTCCACCTGACGAGGCTCAGTGAATCCTGAGGCTGGCTGCGACAACTGCTCATAGAGGTTATTGATATTCCCCTACATTTTATACAATATTAGTGATTATCATAATAGTATAGCATTATAAAAAATTAATTTTAATTTTAATTTAACTATTTTGTTACTTACATTAACCCTTCGTGATCTGGTATCAATAAAGGCCTACCCGTCGTTCTTCTTAGTGTGTGTGCGAACAAAGACCTCAACGGGCAGAGGTTTGCGTCCCAATTACCGAGCCTATTAAGAATTGAAAAATATTAACAAGTAAAATAAAAAATTGAAAAAAAAATTGAAAAATGAATGAAAATAATTACCAATTGTCTAGCATGCTCCTCATAGGGTATAGACTCTCCAGTGTGCAAAGATGGACCAGATCCTGGACCGCCTTTCTCTGTTTTTCTGTTTTTGTTGGCCTGCTGAGATAGCTTCTGGAACCCAAGAGTAGCCCAATGTTGATGCCATCTCTCCCATGCCTCATCGGGCATCTAGGTCTTCTTCTCCATATACTTCACATCGTGAAGCAAGTCCTTGTACCACAGCGCAACCTTCTTATAGAAGGCTGTCTTAACTAAGGCGTCGATCGCCTGATGCCACTGAAATTGTTTCTTTAACAATTTAAACAAAATAAAATTAGTAGTTAGGTAATTAAATTATAATTAATTTAGTACATATTTATAGATATTTTAAATTATTACATACCTTGAATTCATCACAATAGAATTTTTTTGTTTCTTTAGATACCCTCTTCCACATGTATCCCTCTGGCTCAATTTTTTCTTTAAATATTTGCATGCGTGTGTGGGAGCATTTTCAGATGGATACAAACTGCAAAAGAATTAAATGTTAGTTACAAATAAATTTGAAAAGTAGTAAAATTATATATTATATATGGTTAGCAAATATGAATAATCATATAAACAAACCTCTCACGAAGCAACGTGATAGTGGGTCTCAACTCAGGAGGAGGAACAATATATGGCTCATCATCAGCATCAGGTGTAGCAGCAGCTCGGGATGATGAAGGTGCAGAAGTAGAGGGAGGTGCAGCAGTAGAGGGAGTTGCAGAAGTTCGGATTCTATATCATCTTCTTTAATGATATCTTTCGATGATTCGGATTCTTATTGAAGCTCAATTTCATCTTCTAACTCAATATAATCTTCCTCATTTATGTCAATGAATGACTCATCCAGATCATTTAAAGATCCAGGTGGCTCATGTCACGACCCTTATTTTCGAGCCGCGACGATCATAGGGCATGGGTAGGCTTAAGGCCACCGAAAACCCGTAGAACCCTTACTAATCAATCATCCATAAGGGCATCAAGTAAACCAATCACATACAATCTCCTAAGATCTAAACTAGACAATCATATTGTTCCATATTCAACAATAACATTCTTAATTCATATACAATATTATCTTACAATAGCTTAATGCCTTAAAGGCCAAAAGAATACCATTCATTACATGTACCACCATGAAACATCTAAAGTTGAATCATCATCTTTACAAATAATAGATAATAAGAAATTGAGCTTTACATTAATCACTTGAGTTTCCAAAGATGAAGAAGAATGCCTTGAAAACTAAACTGATAAACTATAGCTCACCTGAAAAATAGAATCACTAATGAGATAAAGCAGTGAGTATAAATTATACTACCATAACCTGTAAAGCTTGGTGATTCAAGGTTGGTTTACAATGACAGTTCATGGTTTATTCAATCAATAACAATAACCAATCGGTTCAATAATAATAAACAATTGGATTCAATAACAATGAGTAATAGGTTCAATATCAATAATCAAGTGGTTCAAATCAATAATCAATTGTTTCAATAATATCAATCGATTGGATCAATAACAATAACAAATCATGTTCAGCAGAAACATATCAGTACAGTAAGAGTATCAAGTAACTATGTCTTTATGTTCTCCACATAAATGGCATTATGCACAAAGGCATTACAGAGAACTGAGGCATAGAACTTACTCATCATATCAATATAGAGGTAGAGGCTCATCTTTTCGGAGCATACCCTCAACTCTACTTAAGATTGATCATATCTCACGACTAGGGCGACAAGCCCTTCCTAGCTAGGACATTGATACTTTACTTTATCCACCGAAGTACACTATGCACAATGCTTGATATTTTACCCCACATCAGAATTAGGGATTTCTGCTTTTGGTTCAATAATCATATAAAGGTGTAGAATGGTAAACAATGAACATAGATTATCAAAGGATCAATAATCATGGTTTCAATTCAATATCAAGAAGAATTATCATTTGGGTTCATGTATACAATAAAATGGAATATAGCAAGGTAATTCAAATAACATTTATCAATGAATTCATTTGGTGGTCATAAAAGAATTAGGCAATTATGCCTTAGGGTTCAAACACAACCATAATAGTATAATAATCACTCACCTCAACCAATGAAAATCCAAAATGGCTTGCAATCAATCTCTAGAGCAAATAAATATGATGGTCACATCCTCCATCATCATCTCTCCTTGAGTCTCTATGGAAATCTATAGGAAACCCATGTGTAAATAGCAGTAAAATCAATAATTTATAACCTTAACTTAATTAACAATGCTAATGATGTTAAATCAACTAAATCTTACCATAACCTCACATCTATTTGGAGGAATTGAAAGGAAATGAACAACATTGAACAAACCCTAACTTACCTTCAATCAAATGCTTGAACAAATGAAGAGAGGAAATGAGTTATTTAACCTTAGATCTTCTTAATGAAATAATTAATGAGTTTTATTGAAGCTAGAAGAAGTAGAATGAGAAATTTTAGAGAGAAGATGGGTTTAGAGAGATTTGAAAATTGGGTGAAATGAATTTTAGGGCTTTAAATCCTTATATAAAGCTGTTCTCCCGATTCTGTCCCTAATGAGAGTCCCGGTCGCGATTCTCTTTTAGCGATCGCAATATCATGTTGCGACCGCAACGTGACACTGTTCACATGACTGTTCATGGCCCAAGTCACGGTCGCTACACTATGTCGTGGTCGCTATTCTTCTTAAGTCACTTCTCCAAAATCAGGCAGAAGAGTTCGCGGTCTGCTTCGCGTCCACGGTCGCGGTCGCTACTGAATGTTGTGGTTGCGACATTCATATTGCGGGCGCGATTCTGGCCCTGCAGCTCCACTTGAAGAATTTCAAACAATTAAGTCCCATTCTCGATTCTAATCAATCTAACTCATCAATATACATGATATAAAACTTGTAAATCATTCATATAGTCAAATAGAAGTCCATACATGTACAGTTGGGGTATTACATTCTCCCCTCCTTATAGAAAATTCATCCTCGAATTTAACATATATATAACATATACAGTATCATGTAGAAAATAAATGAGGATCCTTGAGTAGCACATCTTGCTCACTCTCCCAAGTACACTCCTCTAAACTATGATCTTTCCATTGCACTTTCACCATTACAATTTCTTTATTCCGTAGCTTCTTCACTTGACGATCAATGATAGCTATCGAGACCTCTTCATACGATAAATTCTTATCCACTTTTATTGCTTGAGGTTGAAGAACATGTGTCAGATCTGGTACATATTTCCTTAGCATCAAAACATTTGTGGTAAAAAATATTATCTTAATGCATGAAATGATTTTTAACAATTTCCAATTAAGCTAAAATTGTTTAAATGCGCTATTGTTTTACTATTTTAATCTATTTAATTCATTTTTAACAAACTATTATATTAAAATTCGTTTATGTTGATGATGTAATTAACTATAATTTTTAATGTGGATTAGTTCTGTCAATTATTTATTGTAGTATTTTTATAATAATAAGAAAATTCTTTAATATTGTAATCATTTTAAATGTAAATGTTACTAATAACTAAATTGGGTTTTATTTTGCCAATAACTTAGTAATTATGTAGTTGAATATGTATGCACATATCTAGCACCAAGTGCATATACAACTTGACAATAGATTTAAGTTTAAATCTATATTTTCAATGTTAAAAAAATACTTAAAATGTTTATTTTATATTTGTATTTCTATTGGAGAGCAGGAATATAAATGAGTAACTATTGGAATTCATTTACATAAAGTTATATAATTATTATTAATTTTAATATTTATTTAATATTAGAATATATTTTTATAAAATCAATTGATTTCAGTTAATTTATTATAATTTTTTTTTTAAACTTTTATATTAATTTTTTTAGCTAACTTTTTTAATTATAGTATTTGCATAACATTTGATGAAGGTGCTATAGAAAATTTATAGGCTATATGTAAGGGAAACTGTGGAGTTAGCTGTGAGGGGAGCTGTAATATACTGAAGTTTGAATGTAAAGATTTTTGCTGCCGAGGAGGAGCATATAATTTTATGAGAAAGAGTAATGAAAAGAAATATATTTTATTTTGCATTTAGCTAAAAAAATTTCCCTTTGATCATAGTTAATTATGCTTCAAATATGTCAATTTTTTTTTTTGTTCTTAAGAAAATGTATATTTTTGAAAAAAAAAATGTATGAAAATACAAATAATATTTTTTAAGGAAACAAATAATATTACTTTGGAAAATATAAATTTATCAAATTTGATATTATTTAAGTTTTTTATAATTATAAACTTTGTAATAATTATTCCAAACAACATGGCATGGGTTATTAGCTAGTTTATAAGTAAATTTAGAATAAAGGTGAATTCAAATCTAATTATTCATTTCATTTAAAATAGGATATAAGTTTAATATATTGATTATCCACACATTAACCCGTTTATATAAATAAATATAAAATATAACAAAATGTATATTTTTAGCTGTATTTATCAAATTATAAAATGTTATATTAAAAATATGAATTTAAATATTTTAATAGCATTATTGGTTTTATAATAATATAATTATTAAAAAGATAAAAAGTTATTTTTTATGAATTACTAATTAAATATATTTTAAACTAAATAAATTTAGACACAAGGAATTAATTTTAAATTGAAAATTAAGTGCTAAAAATTAAATATTGAATAAAATAAGTGATATAATTATTAAATTATAAAAATATTTAAAATTTAATCACTTATTATATTCAGTGTAAATTTTAAGTTAAAAATTTTGATATATTATTTTAAGTAATTTTTAGTTAAAGTGAAACTTTTAAGAGGAGTGTTACCAAACAATTTATAATAATTAAATTTTGAAAATTTTAATTTTAAATATTGAATGACATTATTAAACACATTTAATTTTATATTGATACATACGTTAAAAAAGGGTAACTTAATTTAACACTTTTGAGATTCAACATAATTAATACTTTAGTTCCTATTATTTCAAAATTAGTATTTTTAGACCTTAAAATTACTTAATTATTAACACTTTAGTCGCTATTTATTAAATTATAA
This sequence comes from Vernicia montana, assembly GCA_949750685.1. Taxonomy (NCBI): domain Eukaryota; kingdom Viridiplantae; phylum Streptophyta; class Magnoliopsida; order Malpighiales; family Euphorbiaceae; genus Vernicia; species Vernicia montana. Next base: position 7,321 of record CATKHJ010220915.1, on the reverse strand, counting down.
AATTTTTACTATGTTTTAGTCTTTTTTTACTACATTAAAATACATTTTAGTCCTTGATATTTTAGATTATATACACTTTTATACTAAAAAATTTAAAATATAATATACTTTAATCATTTAATTATTATATTATAGAAACATTTTAATTCCCAAATTCTTACATTTTTCATTGAGATTATCGTAGGGACTAAAAAAGTTAGGATTAAAAGAGTAAAGACTAAAGAACTTATTAGGGGTACAAAATTAATGAAATTAAATAAAATTAATGAAATTCTTACATTTTTCATTGAGATTGTCGTAGGGACTAAAAAACTTATTTTTAAAGTTATTGTTTTACACAAAATAAGTCATATTTTCGTAAAATTAAATTTTTTCTCAATTAAGAAGAATTACGAAAAAATAATTTTACTTACGAAAAAATATAAGAGAATTGTGATTTTTCGTAAGAGAGCTATTTTTTTTTCTTAATTACGAATTTTTTTTTTTGTCAATTTATGAACTTTTTCATAAAATTATTGTTTTACACAAAATAAATTATATTTTCGTAAAATTATATTTTTTTTACAACTAAGAAGAATTACAAAAAAATATAAGAAGATTGTGATTTTTTTTTTTTTGTAAGAGAACCATTTTTTAAATAATTATGAAATTATTTTTCTTTTTTGTTAATTTATGAACTTTTTCATAAAGTTATTATTTTTCACAAAATAAGTTATATTTTCGTAAAATTAAAACTTTTTTTGCAACAAAAAAGAATTATGAAAAAATAGTTTAATTTATGAAAAAATATAATAAGATTGTGATTTTTTGTAAAAGATTCATTTTTTTTCGTAATGGTCAATAAAACAAAGTAGGATTACTTTGATTTTTAACAAAGTAACAATAGAAAACACCTATAATTTATTATAGAGGAAATTACATTGTGTACAGTATTTTTTTAAAAAATAACATCTGTATGGTGATTTTATTTTTTATACATGTATACAGTATTTAGGTTTCCTTTATATGGTCTTTATTTCTCACTCCTTCTTTTACACGGTCTTATCATCTTTGAAGAACTAATTCACTGTTGCTCTCTTCCTCGCCGATCTCAGTCCCTCACCCATTTACTCTCTCTCTCAGAAACCCAACAACTCACCATTTCACTCTCTATATCAGAAACCCCCATTGATTGTAGCTCTCATATCGACTCTAATTTTATCAATTTTCGATTTCTTCTTTTTGTTTCTTAGTTTTTTAAAATGGTTAGTACTCGTTCTAGTTCTAAATCACCTCTTCCTAAATCTACCTCTCAGATACTAAGGAAATTGAAGCTTCCGGTGAGTAAAGAGGTAGTGGGTTCTTTAGAAATGGGTAAACAATTAGGTATAAGTTCTTTGAAAAAGAGGGATTTTCCTTCTCATGCTTCTGTTGATAAATCTAAGAGAAGGAAATTGTCAATTTATGAACCTATTGTGCATGAGAAAAAGGTATTTTTTGTTTTTTTTTAATATTTTCATATATTTTTCAGTTTTTTTTCCTGGTTCTTGACCACTGCACCCTCTCACTACCAGTTTTCTTTGTGTATTGTTCTATTTGGAGCAAAAATGAGTTGTTTAATGTTTGTGACTTATGTGTACTGTTTAATATTTGGAGCAAAGATATCCTTTATGAGGGTATTGGAATTTCTAAAGAGAAATGAAACCATTGAAAGATTGGGATTTTTAGGAAGGAGAAGAGTAGGTCTTAGAGACCTGTAAATCCCATATCTGCCATACCCAGATTTCTCTATTTCAAATTTAGATAAAAAAAAATAAAAAAAAAAGCTTGTGGGTTTTGCTGTGATATTGATTTTGAATGGATTTACAAAAGAAGAATGGGAATGTGCAATAGAAATGTTGAATCATAGATATTTTTGTTTCTGAGCAACAAACCAAGCCAAAGCCAACAAAAGGGTTCAAGGAAATGCTAATCAACATAAGCTTCATTTGGTTAACTTGCAAAAATGATTTATTTTTGCTTTTTGAAGCTCTAAAATACAATCACAAAATCAGAAAAAAGAAAAACCATATTTAATTTCATGATTTCTTTTTAGCCGATTCAACTAAAATGGAAAATTAGTGTTTTTGACCATACAACGCTTCATACGGTGCCATGCCGATGGTGGAATGATAGCTGTTATTGTAAGCAAATTCAATCAACGGCAAATACTTGTCCCAATTTCCACCAAAGTCAAGTACACACATACGCAACATATCTTCCAATATTTGTATGGTTCGTTCAGATTGCCCATCCGTCTGTGGATGAAAAGCCGTACTGAAATTCAGTTGTGTACCCAATGCTTCTTGCAACTTTTGCCAGAATCTAGATGTGAATTGAGTACCTCTATCCGAGATGATGGATATTGGCACTCCATGTAAGCTCACTAGCTTTTAAGTAAATTTGGTAAAATTTATTAGTGAAAAACTAAATTTTTTTAAAAATAAATATATGTTTCGGGCCGGACCGGGCTTGAGCGAGCTTTTTTATAGAGAGTGGGTTTGGGCTTGGGTAGCCTAAAACAAATTAATTTCGAGCTTGGGCTTAAGTAAAAAATTGCAAGCCCGGTTGAGCCCGGCCCGAACCCACTCTAGCTCGGCCCATGAACAGGTCTATTCATGTATGATTAAGTTAAGTTGTGAATTGTATTTTGTACATTCCTTTGTGAATTGAATTTATGTTGATTGCTCTATAATATTGTTATTGATTTTGAGCTATGGATAAGAAAGATAAGGTTTTGGCAAGTCTTAAAAGTCACACTCATGACAAAAGGTAATGCCAGTTACTTAAGTAAGTGCTACAGTATGCTTTGCTTATGTGTGAACAGTAAATATTTGGATTTAAGGTTGGTAACGCCAATTACTTAGGGTAACGTCCGTTACTTAAGTTGGTCACTGTAGCACGTTTTGCTTCTGTGTGAACAGTGATTTTGAGGATTGAGATAAGTCACACGCATGACTCATCGGGGAATATAAATAAACGGGGGTAGGTCAGTTCAACTCAAGTTTTGACTCTCTCTTCATTTATTCCGACTCCAACAGCCCCAAATCACTACCAAACACCATTAATGCTCCTCCAATGCTAAAATTAGTTATTAATACTCAAGATAATAAAGGATACACAAGATTTAAAGTGGATTCCTCCATTAATTCTTCAAGATTTTGGTTTGAAGAGGAAGGAGCACATTTCTAGGTATGTTGATGCTCCTTCAAATTTTTTTATGGGTTTTGTTAGTTGAGTGTTCTAGTATCATATATGAGTTAGATAGAAGCCATAAATGATATTTATTTGTTATTGATAGATTGATAGATTGGTTTTGGATAGAACCCTAGAATTGAATCTTAAGAATTTAAGTTATTCTTTAAGGGTTATGTGATATATATGCTTTTGAGTTATAGATATGAGTTAATCTTTCAGTGAATTGAAGAATTCAACCTTAAGGTTAGAGTTTGTGAACTCTAGATTGATTATTGTTTGGTTATTATTGTGTAGGCTAAGTTATTGAGGATTTCTAACCAAGATAGAGTGCTTGAGTTTGGATTGGAGTATTTTGCTATTAAGGTGAATTATGAAATATATTTATGCATGTGAACCATCTTGAATAAATGTTGTTCTTTATTGAACCATTGAATGCAAAAGATGAAAATTGAAAATTTTTCATTATTCATTGTTATTGAAATTGCTATCGTTTATTGTTAGCAAATTGTTATTGATATTGAATATCGAACCCATTGATTGAATGATGGCTATTTGGGCTAATGATTATTGTTATTGAACTTACTAAGCTTTGACCTAGCTAAACCATATTGTGATAAAACGTCTCTACTAATGGGGGATAAACCATTAGACTGTGTGCACCAGTGATTCAACTGATAGAGTCAAATATGTCAGTGTCCTACCTAAAGAGAGCTTTGTACTCTAGGCATATGCTAGGCCAAGTATGCGTTAAAAATAGAGAAGTTACTGCTATTATTTATTGTTATGAATGTTTATGGGGATGGTGGTTTCGTCCCGCCCATTTGTATTTCAATATTGATTGATTGATTGTTATTATTTTATCGAGATTGATTGATTTGTGCCATTTCTTCTAGGCACACCATTGTTATTGTTATAACCTTTATTGATTACTGTTATCTTCATTAATATCCAAATTGTTAAAGTACTGATTGCTATCTTTTGAAAACCCATAGGTATAAATATGTTTCATAATTTCATTAAGTTGAAGGCTTACCCCTCTTTAATTGTGAATTTCAGGTGCTAGAGTTGAGAATGATAGATTTGTTGGTGATAGAGCTTTTTGATCCTTTCTCTCCAAGAAGTTTTGGACTTATTTATATGTATTGTAATATTCATGGATTGTTATTCTGTAATTGCTCTGTAGTATGTTGTAGTGGTATTATGTTTGGGTGCATTAGCATAGATATAATGATTCTTTTGGATAGTTCTTGATGTATTGTTTTGCCATTGTTCATTATGAATGATCGTATATGTTTGATCCTTGATCCATAGTGAACATTGGAATTGATATATATCGAATGTTTGGCATGGTTATTGAAATGAATGATAGTTATTGATATTAAATGATTGTTAGATGCTTTGTAAGATTGATAATTGTGGATTTAGATTGTTTGTTCAGATGGTTCTATGGGTGGTTGGTAATCTTAAACCTACCAACGCTCTAGGACCATCACACCATTGAAATCAAAGTGTGACACAGTAATTCATCTAAAAAACTTACGAATAATCATTAATTTATTAATATACTAATATAATTTTTCAAGGCTCCATGTTATTTTAGCATTCCTTTGTTGCTTGTTGTTGATGTTGCTTTGGTCCTCAATTACTTCTTTATTGTAGTTAGGGGTGAGCAAAACCAAACCGAAATCAAAAAATTGAATCGAACTGATTGGTTCGGTTTGATTTTTTAAAGGGTTCGGTTCAGTTCGATTTTTGAAAAAAAAAATTAAATTTTGGTTCGGTTTTTATAAAAAAAAATTGATTTGAACCAAACCGACTGAATTTTTAATATATATTTATATTTTTAATATATTTATGTAAATATTATATATATATATAATAATTTTAATATATATATATAATATATTATTAATAATATATATATATATATATATATATAATATATATATATAGTTTATTATAACAAAAAGAAAAAAAAAACTGTCAAACTAAAAAACCGAACTGAATTTTTTCAGTTCGATTCGATTCGATTTTCACTAAAATTTTGGTTCGGTTCGATTTATAAAAAATTTAATTTCGGTTATTTTGGTTCGGTTCGATTTTGAACCGAACCGACTGAATGCTCACCCCTAATTGTAGTGGACCACTTTTGTTGCCGATGGTTTTTTTTTTTTTTTTCATGTTTGGATAAATTATATGCAAAATCACTAAATTTTGTATTGTTTTTTAATTTGGTCACTAGTATTTAATTTCTTACAATTTAAACATTGAGTTTTATTTTTTTTTCACAAACGAGTCACAAAAGCAAATCTAATGAAGAATTCACCGAAAATATGATGTGATATTCCACATCATCTACAAACGCTGAATAAGCTGAACACGTCAGCTTGTCATGTCATAGTATCAAAATTTTTTAAAAAATAAAATTTTAACTAATTAAATTAAAAAATATATTTTTAAATAATAAATTAAAATTAAAAATTAAAAAAAATAAAATTCAACTCATATTTAGGTTTGATGAGATGAAACCAGATCTAAGTTCATCAAAAAAAAAAAAAAAAAAAATTCAAACAACCTTAATTCAAGATTTCAGACAAGCTCATTCAAACCATTCAACCAACTATCAAAGCCATTATAAGATGCAGTAGCTTGCCATTGAAAGACCATATATTGAACCCATTTTCCATTTCATGATGAACTGAAGTTACTGATGTTGCAACATACCCGCACCCACAAACCCATTCAAACCATTCAACCAAATATCAATAGCCATTGAGATCAAAACCCATGCATTTAAAGATAATTCTTTTAATCAAGAACAACAAATGGTGAAGCATTCGTAACGAAGAACAACAGCAAGCATGGAAAAATAGAAAATTCCCACCTAAATTTATTATACTCACCAGAACTGAGGAGCTTTTCTTTACTTTCAACAATGTCATTACTATTTTCACCACAAAGACCAGCTGTTAATCCTGCCAAAACAATTTGATGGTGGTGGCACTAGCTGTTGAAATTTAGTCTCCCAATCTTTTCCTATTGTTAGAACAAGGAAGAACAGAGAAAGAATTGAATAAATTGTATATATTTGTTATATAATTTACAATAGAATTGTAATGTATTTATAGAAGAAAGCTACACTAATCATGGCACGATTGAAGGACTCTAGTTGGGGGTTGGTGTAATCTGCACATGAAAGTCTACAATGGAGGTGAGTAGGTGGTGAGTAGGTGAGTTATTTAATTTGACTATTTATATGATGCATTTATATTAACATCCCCCCTCAAACTGAAGATGGTGAAAAATTAGCCATCTGAAGTTTGCTAACAAGATCACTGAAGCGTTGAGGTGAATGAATTTTAGTGAAAATATCAGCAGTTTGATCAATGGAGGATATTGATAATAACTTGACTGAATTTTGTAGTACATGATGTCGTACAAAATGACAATCATTTTCAATGTGCTTGGTACGTTCATGAAAAACATCATTATGAGCTATTTGAATGGCACTGAGGTTGTCACAATGTAATGTAGTAGGAGATGATTGTTTAATACCCATATCTTGAAGAAGGCGACGAAGCCAAATGAGTTCTGAAGTAGCATCAGCAAGTGCTCGATACTCAGCTTCAATACTAGATCTGGATACAACACTTTGCTTTTTACTATGCCAGGATATAAGAGAGTGACCAAGAAAGAAACAATAGCCAGTAGTTGAGCGACGATCAATAGGGTCTCCTGCCCAATCAGCATCAGTGTAGGCTTGCAAGCTTAGAGATGAAGATCTCGAAAAATGTAAGCCATAGAACAAAATTCCTTTGACATATCGTAGAATTCGAAGTACGGCTGCAAAATGAGTGGTGCGAGGAGCAGACATGAACTGACTGACCACATGAACTGCATAAGCAATATCAGGTCGAGTGACTATGAGATACACAAGACTGCCAACCAGTTGTCGATAGAGAGTGCCATCATTTAGAGGAGTACCATCTGTGGTGGAGTAGTGAGCATTTGCCTCAATTGGAGAGTTTGAAGTTTTCTCATCGGTGATACCAGCACGAGAAAGAAGATCTGTAGCATATTTTGCTTGAGACAAATAATATCCAGT
>CATKHJ010220906.1:0-21806 GCA_949750685.1 Vernicia montana | reverse complement strand
TCCTCTCTTTCATCTTCTTCTGTTTACGGCGTTGCGATCGGCCAAACTCAGTTGTATAATGACTCATCGACACTCGATAGATTACTCTCCGATCAAAACCCTTCAACTCCTCTTAAACCATTCCAAATCCCTTTTCCTAATATCTTAACCCTTCTCTAAACTCGTGCTTCTATCACTTTTCTTTTCCTTTTCTACTCAAATTCCACTAACATCCGTACATTTTTCCAAATATATATATAAATTATTTAAAATTCTATTTGTTTTGCAGAAAATAATTTCTCTCTTTTATTAAAAAATAAAAACTAGTTATTTTTTTAAAACATGACTTAGCTGATTTTCCATTCATAAAAAAAAAAAATTGTTGAGTAATTTTTCAAAATGCTCTAATTATTAAAAGATATAAAAAAATGTTTTCCAATATAACAGTTAAACAAAATAAACGGAACTTAAATTAATGTGATTGAACTCCCTAATTACTCAATCGTTAATTTACAATGTTTAACCTTTTACAAATTGTTAACAGGATTAATTTGTGAGTCAGATTTCGGTTTAAATTTTACCTAGAACATTACAAATCGAATAAATTGAAATTTTATAAAATTTGATATTTACCCCTTCTTTTTTTTTTTTTTTTTTTTTTTCCAAGAGTGAAAAAGCTTTATTTATTTATTTTAGGTTGGGCTTATTAACTGTGGCTACGAGGGTGTGGCATTCATGGACTGGAATGATAGCTGTTGCACCAATCCGTACATTGTCTCACTAAACCAGTGAGACGGCAAAGCGTGTCGTTGCGAAGACAATAATAATTGATGGATTTATTAAGTTACTGTGCCATTGTCCTTTTGCTGCTCTAATAAATAATGAACATTTAATTACATTATGTTGTGTTTTCCGGCTTTATTTTTAATTGCTCAGCTAAAAACTGTTGCACTTGTATAAACTTCCAATTTTGTACAGATTTTCTTTTTCTTGTTTGCCCTAACTAGTCAGTAAGTTTTTGACCGATTAAATTCTACTATTCGTAATTAAACAGCTACAGTAAATCAAGTAAGCAGTCTTTCATAAATTAATAATTAATTTAGAGTCCATTCGGTATCGTTTTCTGTTTTCTATTTTTCAAAAATAAAAATAAAATTTTAAAAATCGAAATTTATTGTTTTTTGTTTTCTGTTTTCAAAATGTTTCTGAATAAATATGAAAAAAATAAAAAATAATAATTTTTTAAAAATATTTTATAATATTTATTTTTTTTTTTAATTTGAAAAAAAATATATAAAACAGAAAACTGCAGTGATATTAAACGCTCCTTAATTTGATTGATTCTTGAATATTGTTATTATTAAATTGTAAGTTAATTCAAAGTATAAATTACATATAAAAAAGAGTAGCACAATTTCTAGACTGTCTATTTATTAATTGCGTTGCTAATTACTAGATGCTAAAAAAGTTTATTAGTATTAAAAATTAAAATTAAAATAATATAAAGTCAAACTAGATTATTAGTAATAAAATATGAGAAATATATATGACTGAAGTCTGAAACAGCTAAAAAATGATTAAGTTAATTTAGTAGTAGCATTTTCAAATAGACAATTCCAAATTAAAAAAGTATTGGCCCAAGTCTTGTGTATGCTGTACTGTAGACTAGCTGAGCTGGCGGAGGACGTGGACAGAAATTAGAAAATTAGAAAAACAATAACAAGGCTGAACCAGGAGAGCAGAGGAACGCGTAACGTGTCGGCGAATTTGGTAAAGCAATCCTCCTCTTCGGGTTATAACTTAGAAGTACACGTGGCGTAACAGGATTCCAAGGGTGACAGAATTATCCTGCTTTTTTTTGTTGACGGATCTTCTATATATAAATAAATGGATCCACCTATTTCTTTTGGTATTGGTTCTTCTTTTTGACAAAAACATAAAATTAAGAAAAAAAAAAAAGAATTTCTGGTTCATCACTAACTAGAAAAGAGATTAACCAAGACGATAGAAGGAGATATGGAGGAGAAAAAAGCAGAAGTGAAGTCAAGGTTCCAAAGAGTCTGTGTCTTTTGTGGGAGCAGTACTGGCAAGAGAGATTGTTATAGGGATGCTGCTCTTGAACTAGGCCAAGAACTGGTATAATTTTTTTTTATTATTATTAATTTTATTTCTTGAAATCTGGTTTAGTCCAACTAGATTAATTTCATTTTTTTAAAGTCCAAATATATATATAATTTTCTTTGTAAAGGTCTCAAGGAGGTTAGATCTTGTTTATGGAGGAGGAAGTGTTGGGTTAATGGGTTTAGTATCTCAGGAGGTCTATCGTGGTGGAGGACATGTAATAGGGTAAGTAAATTATATGAATATCTACTAATTAATATTTAATATTTAATACTATACACATCCAGTTGATTAATTTCTTTAATATTTATGTATAATATACAAAATAACAAAAAGTATCTGATTTTTTTTTCCTCCATTTTGTTCTTGTTTTGTTTTAGAATCATCCCCAAAACTCTGATGAGCAAAGAGGTAATTTGATAATATTAATTTATTGAATAAATATTACAATAATATGATTATTTATCCAAAAATAGAATTATAGTGTTGATGATTTTGTTTCTTTTTATGGGTTGGGTTAGGTTAAGTTATTAGATGTACGTGACAAAAGGTTTTGCTTTTTTATTAAGCAGATAACTGGGGAAACAGTCGGGGAGGTCAGACCAGTAGCAGACATGCACCAAAGGAAAGCTGAGATGGCCCGCCATTCTGACTGTTTTATTGCCTTACCAGGTCTCTCTCTCTCTCTCTCTCTTTTTGATATAATCAATTACTATGTAATTTAATTTTATTATCTGATGGTTATGTTTGTATATTTTTATTATTATAATAATATAGGTGGGTATGGAACTTTGGAAGAGTTATTGGAAGTCATTACATGGGCCCAGCTTGGCATCCACGACAAGCCTGTAAAGCAACTTCATGTCTCTAACCTTGGATTAGATTATATATATATATAGAGAGAGAGAGAGAGAGAGTAATTAAGAAAGGTCAACTCTTAATTAACTCTGTTAAGACTAATAACAGGTGGGCTTGCTTAATGTGGATGGCTACTACAATCTTCTCCTCACCTTCATAGACAAAGCAGTGGACGATGGCTTCATTATGCCTTCTCAACGTAGCATTATTGTTTCTGCCCCTAATGCCAAAGAACTTGTTCAGAAACTCGAGGTAGGTTCTTAATTATTCTCTAATTAATATATTTAAGTATATTATTTTTTATAATATAATTTGGTCCTCCCTTCATCTTAATTTTTATTTTTTGAAATTATTTTATCAGGATTACGTGCCTTTGCATGATGGAGTTGTTGCTAAGGCGAAGTGGGAGGCTGAACAAGTGGAGCTCAATGCAAGTTTGCAGACTGAAATTGCTCGTTAGCTAGATATACAGGGACCATATATATATATATATATATTATATAAAAAGGTATCTTTTTCTTTTTATTGGTTTAGGACTTTCTTCAAGTAGATAATGTACGTGACTAGTTAGGAATTTTTCTCCTTTTCAATTTTGTATATATTGGTCTAGAAAGGGAAAAGGAGATAATTAATTAATTTCCGTTAATTAACTCTATTTTATGTATTGAAAGAAAATGACAAAATGTTATTTTCTTTCTCATCAACTTTATTATTATTATGATTATTATTATTATTTGTGTAATCTATTTAAAAGAATAAGAACAAGTAGGAAAAACAAAATTTGCAGCTTTTTATTCCCTATTGCATGCCTTCTGCACTCCCTGCTTTCTGCTCTGCTATTTGTTTTGGTACATATATTATATATATATATATATATATATATATATGTGTGTTCTAAGCTTGATCTCATATGTGTGACCCTTCAAGGGCTTTGGAGCCATCAACACTTAATATATATATATATATATGTACGATCATCCCCTTGAGGAAGAGAACATATTATTATTACTTATTTTCATTCCGTTGATTTATATTAATTTCCACGTTTTTTTTCTTCTACATATACAATAAAAAGAGCAATCCATTGCATTATATACAATTATTTAGAGAACCCTATAACTGACAGCAGCGATAATGAATTGCCTATAGAAATAGCTAATAAACCAAGACGGCTTAACGAATTCGCCAAAGGCCAATTCAGTTTCCTTGTGGTTTCTTCCATGTTCATGCCTTTGGCTGAATGCATGTGTAGGATATATAAGCTCGTTTACATGTTTCTGTTCATAAAATTATAAATAGTTTCACATACATTTAAGAGATCCATCCATATTCGATACTAATTTTCATAACAAATGAAAATATTCACTATATTATATTGCTTACATGATTTAATTTAATTTAATTTTAATTGATAATAACATACTAAAATAATATATATTTTTTTCTCTTTATAAATTGTGTAAATATTTTTTTAAACTATACTATGAATAAAGTTTTTCTACTGTTTTCTTTTTGAAATAAATAATTTTTTGTCAAATAAAACTTAATCTATAATTATTATCATTAAAATAAATATATTTGGATTTGTAGTATCAAAGTTTAGCACATGATAGGTAAGGTAAGGAAAGCTTTGAGGGCTGTTTGCCGTCATCATCTCATGCAGCGGGGGATACTATGACCCAAGTGATTCTTTCTACAAATGACGTAATTAGTTTTCCTAACTTCTTGGGGCCACTTTCCTTCCTTATCTGGCTGGTTTGATGGTGGCCCATCAATCCATTGAGGAAAATTATAATGTACTACAACACCTTATTTATCCGCCAGTAATTCCCGTGAACCAACAGGTTCCACGTACAATAAATTAAATTTATACGGTTTTAATTTTTATTATTTTATCGAATTTTTTTCATATTATTATGTTGTTATAAATTTTAATTAAAATTTATATAAATCAATATATATAATATTTTTTTTTTCATTTTTTAATTTTAATAAATTTAATCCATATATTTTATTTGTATTAATATTTTTTTAACCAATGATATTTAATTTGTATTAATATTCAAAGTTATTAAAAAATAATTTAAAATTTAAAATAATAATAATAATAATAGTTTGAATATATTAAAAATATTTTAGGAATAAACCGCCACAAACAAAGCACAAGTCCACGACGCAACTAATATAATATTAATAATTGAATATCCATCCATATCTTTCTTTTTTATTTATTATATATATTATTTTATTTTTTAATTTATGAAAAAGCAATTTCAATTTCAATTCTCTCAAACAATAATATGACTTTTTTTTTTTAAAAAAAAAAAACAAGAATTATTACCATACCATTTCCATCCATATGAAAACATCATGTCTTTGATTATACATAAAGAAATTTGAGAAGTAATTAACTATGTGATTAAATATTTATTTTCAATTAATTATCAATTAATTTGTATATATTTTTAAAAAAACAATGATTTTTTCATTTAGTGGTATCGCAATTGTCTTCAAATTTATGGAGTTTCAAATTTAAATTTTAGTCATAGTTAATTTTACAGCTCAACTTAATATTTTTTCAATTTTCAATTTTTCGAAAGTTTTTAATTTCCAAATTAAAAAATAATTTTGTTTATATATACTTTAAAAAATGTATATTTATATGAAGCAATTTGTTAATGGATACATGTGAATATAGTTTTAATACAGGGATAAAGTGTAAATATATCTCTAATATTTGGTTAAAAGTGCAAATCAATACTTAATGTTTTTCGAGGTACGGATATGCCCCTAACATTATAAAAATGGGTCAACGTGCCCCCTGTTACCTCAATTATCTCTCTCTCTCTAGACTTTTCCTTTTTTTTTTTTTAATTTTTTTAATTTTATTTCTTTTTTGTCCTTCATTTATTTTTGTTTTTTTTTTAATTTGTATTTTACATTTACCTACAAAATATTTGTGTGTATATACATATAATTTGACTTTTTTCCATTTATTTTTTATTTATCTATTTATTTATAAGTTTATATAATGATAGTTGTAATTATTAATAAAATTTAATTATATTATTATAATATATGATAAAAATTTAAAAATAATTAATTGTGATATTGAATAAGTACATTCTAATTTTTTTAAAAAAAAAATAATAACGTGAAAAAAAATTAATGAGATAACTAATTTTATTTTTAAAAAAATTATTTGAAAAATGATAAAAAAAATTCTAAACAATTTTTGATGAAAACTAGTTACGTGATTTATTTATTTTTATGTTATTATATTTTCTAAAAAAAATTTAGAGTATACTTATTCAATATCATAATTAATTATTTATAAATTTTTATCATATCTAATAATATAATTAAATTTTATTAATAATTACAACTATCATTATATAAACTTATAAATACAAAATAAATGGAAAAAAAATCAAATTATATGTATATACACACACAAATATTTTGTAGGTAAATGTAAAATACAAGTTAAAAAAAAAAACAAAGATAAATGATGGAAAAAAAAAGTGTGAAGAAAGAGATAATGAAAGTAACGGAGAGAATGAGCGATTTTACTTATTTTTATAACGTTAGTGGCATATTCGTGTCTCGAAAAATATTAAGTGTTAATAAATACATGTGAATATAATTTTAATAAAATCAAGGGATAAGGTATAAAAAATTCTTAAAGTTTGGCTCTAGGAGCACATGTGCCCCTCATCTTTATTTTGAAACAAAAAACTTGTAAAATAACTTATTTTGGCCAATTAAGCCCTTCTATTAGATAAAAGTTTAACTCCGTTCAGCATCATGATTTTTTATATTAAAATAATATTTTTAATTTGAAAATAATTGACTATTTCTATTATTTATTTTAAAGTAATTACAAAAATTATAAATTCAAGAATAAAATCAACAATCCTAAATTGAGATGAGTACGCGCGGCTTGTGTTTCTCTCTTCTTTACCTCTTGCTACCGTGGGCTCTGTTTTTACTGGCACTTGGTCTTTATCATTTTTTGAGAAATTGGTATGGTATGTATCTGGATCAACGTGATCTATTCCCATGTTCCGATCTTCCATTTTTTTTACCCATTTAGCAAGTAAAAAATCGAATGATTATGCCAGTGCGAAGAGCAGGAAAAATCATCTGCTTGAAAAATCCTCATGATACCGTGAGGAATTGTCAATTGGTGAAGATGCCCCAGATCTTTGCTATCCGCACGAGCTACAGATACAGACGACGCTGATGACCAGACCCATACTTGGACTTCCGGTGATCTATGGAGGATGGTGGAGGCACGGTAGATGGTGGATGTGAAGGCTAATTGTTCGTGCTTTTGCTGATCTTCTTGTAAGTCTTTTGGCGTTGCCATCATCGTCAGCGAGAATGATGTGGTGGAGGCCGACGGATGTGAAATTTCGAAGAAAATGAATGTAACATATAATGTGGGGGTGTTGGATAATGATTGGGTAAGATTGTTACATTTTCTTTGCCCATGGGGCAAGAAAATGTAACAATCTTTTTTTTTTTTTTTTTTGGTGGTACCTTATCCCTAAAACCAATATCAGTTTCCATTTCAAATACTAAAGAAGTAAAGTGATAAAAGGTCATGGTTGCAACTTGCGGGTCTAAAATTAAAATAAATAGGAAATATAAGGCATCTAAATATCTTTTTCAAATAAGGCCAATCATGGGCGGTCCACAATAAATTATGGGCTATCACTAGGCCAGGCCCCGCGTTCGTACTTGGATTAAAACTCATATACCAGCTGGAAATTATATGTCCCTAGCCAGAGTCAAATTATTATTATTATTTTTTTTTAATAAAGAGTCAATATTTTTTAAAGAAATTCATTAAAAATATATATTCTTTTAAAAAATATATATTTATGTGCCAAATACTTACACAGTGAAAATATTTAACAATCTTCTAGTTATCGAAGGTGAATTTAATTTAAAATAACGCTTAATTATAGAAAAGAAAAATCTATGTTCTTATTTGAGAAATTACGAATCAAATAATGAAGATGAATTAGATGGTAAAAAAATAAAATAAAGGGCACACATTGGATCCCATGTGGCAAGTAAAGCTTGAATAGAGAGTGAAAAGACAAAAGGAATAATAATAAAAGTCTAGTCTCTGTCATATTAAAATGAAAAAAATAAATGGAAGAAAATGCTTTGAGGTCGGTGTTCATTTTTTGTATACATATATGATGGCTGGTCCCGCTATCGCAGTCGTTACACCGTTGTTTAGGCTACTTGGAGAAAATGCATTTAAGAAAATTTGTGTATAGTTTTTGAATTTTGATTAGGTTGGTAGTAAGTCGGTGTTAAAACGAAGTTCCTTGAAAAATGACAACTGACTTTATAACAAACAAGCCCTTCTTCAAGGGTTGGACCATCAAAATTGGTCCCCCACCCCCGGCCTTAACCTTCCCCAGCTGCTATTGGGTTATGGACTACAATGATCCACGGTGACAGAGGGAAGAAGGCCCAATAGTAATGCCGAACGTGACTGATCGATCAGAAAAGAGCTTCTATTCTTCGTTCGGCTATTTATGGACTTACATTAATTGGCTACCTTTGGACTATGCTGTATTGGAATGGACCCATACATGTAATGTGTAATGTTCTGTGAAAATGTACAGACCAAAGAGACCTAATAAAGTAATAGTAAGTAATAATTCTTCCCACACGAACACATTTTTTTTTTTTTTTTTCTCCTTTCAATTAAATTTAAGATTTACCTAGTGTTAACCCTATAACTGAGATTAGGATTACTCTAATGAATTAAGATTTACCTAATATTAACCTTAGAATTGAGATTAGGATTACTCTAATGAATTAAAGATCTAGAGTTGTGCTTAATTTTGTTGCCGAAAAAAAATTATTTTTATGAATAAACATAATCTCGGTTGTAATTGGGTATTCAATTTTTAGATTGTCGTAACCGTCAAGCGCGATTGATTAGAATGTCTAAGTGACAGGCGCCGTTAATTCTTATGAAGTTGCAAGTTATTTATAGTAAACTATCTTAAGGGTATTCTAATAAATTACAATCATAGTTCAAATTATGGAAGTGCAAATCCATCTAGAAAAACTATATACATATTACAAAAATGGGATTTCCCGAATTCAGGCCCAAAAGTACAATATACAAATAATGCTAATTACTGGGCTTAAAATCAATAAAAAAAAAATAAATGGGCTCAATTTTGGGCTGATATCAACACCCAGCTAACACTCTAAAAATCACTATTTGATGAGAAAAAAAATAAAAATTTTAATTTTATTGGAGTACAAAGATTGATCTCAACTACATATTCTCACGCCCCAATCAATTTGGATTTGAGAATTCTCCCTCCAACTTCTGGGCGTTTATAAAAAGTTCACAATACATACATACACTTCACATTCACATTTCCAGCTAATTCGAACAAGGCAAAAGTTAGTCAAAGTTTGATTGAATGAATCACACATGCATTTGGTAAACTCCTTGCTATGTAAAAATTAATTTAACTATTGAAATTTTTTAAAAAATTGAAAAATTGAAAAATGAAAATCTTTCTCTAATTGGTTTCTGATTGAATTGTTGTTGTTTAATTGCAAATTTGAGGCTTGGTTGGATGTGTTCTGGATTCCATAAAAGGCTTCTTCATATTGGGCCAGCCCATTCACAGCACAACTCATTCTTGTTCTAACCCAAAAGAGGCTTAGGTTAATATTTGTTGGCTGTTGAAAATGGACAATTTTCGGCCCAAAGCTTGAAGAAGCTTCAAATTTTAGCTAAGCCTCTGGAAACTTCCTCAAGTCTCCTGTCAAAAATCAAGTTATAACTTCTTTAAAAAAAAAAAAAAAAAATCTTATTATAAAAAAAATATATTGTTATAATAATTTTCATATTTCTAATTTTGTAAAAAAAAAAATAATTCCAAGGCTACCTCTTTGCCATCACTCTCTTAACGTAAGAAGGAAAGTTTATGTGATTTATATTTGTCAATTCGTGGCATAAAAAAAAAAAAAAAAAAATCAATGGAACTTAAGATGAGTGGAGGTTGCGTTGGACACGTACAAGCAATCCAAGCAACACTAAACTTATGGCGTGCATTAAATCAAACTTGGCTCACCACTCTCAAATCTAAATTCAATTCAGCTTAAACATGTAAACAATTTTAAAATCAAAAGATATTTTATCTTTACTTTCATACTGTGGACTGTTTTATAATAATACATTTATTTATTTATTTTTAAAATATTCCTTTTAAAAATTAAAATTTGCAATCTTTAAATAAAAAGAGAATTGCACAACCAGAACGAATCAGAAGTAGTATTAAATTATTGTTTACTATCTGCAGGATTGGATATTGGAAGCCCCAAAGCTGCAACAAAGAGATAATATAGAAAAAGAACAGAACAAGTGAATAAGCAAAAGAAGCAACCATGGCATCAATCACAAATCCCTTGCTTTCTTCAAATTTCTTTGGTTCAAAAATCCAACTTTCTCCTCCAACTCCCAAAACCACCAAATCATCATTTCCTTTCCCTTTCTTCTCTACAAGAAAGTCTCAAATAGCTAAAGCTATTCTCAACAGAAAACAGCCCATTTCAGATTCTTTGAAATCAATTCCTTCACAAGCCACGTTGGCTGCTTTGCTCTTCTCTTCGTTAACCCCACAAGCCTTAGCCGTTGACAACGCCACTCCACCAACGCTACCGCCTGTAATTGAAGCCCAACCCACCAAACCTAGCCCCTCCAATTCCTCTCCTTTCTCTCAAAATCTTCTCCTCACTGCCCCAAAACCTCAATCCCAATCCTCCTCTGACCTCCCTGAAGGCAGCCAATGGCGATACAGCGAGTTCCTCAATGCTGTCAAGAAGGGCAAAGTCGAGAGAGTTCGTTTCAGCAAAGATGGTTCTGCTCTCCAGCTCACTGCGGTAGACGGCCGCCGCGCTACCGTTATCGTTCCTAATGACCCTGACCTTATTGACATTCTAGCTATGAACGGCGTTGATATCTCCGTCTCTGAGGGAGATTCCGGCAACGGGCTTTTCAATTTCATTGGAAATCTTTTATTCCCATTCCTCGCTTTTGCTGGATTGTTCCTCCTCTTCCGGCGGGCACAGGGTGGTCCTGGAGGACCTGGCGGATTGGGCGGGCCCATGGATTTTGGAAGATCGAAATCGAAATTCCAAGAAGTGCCTGAGACTGGAGTAACTTTTTCTGATGTAGCAGGAGCAGATCAAGCCAAATTGGAACTTCAAGAGGTTGTAGATTTCTTGAAGAACCCAGATAAGTACACAGCTTTAGGAGCTAAAATTCCCAAAGGGTGTTTATTAGTTGGGCCACCTGGAACAGGAAAGACCTTGTTGGCTAGAGCAGTTGCTGGAGAGGCCGGAGTACCATTTTTCTCATGTGCGGCATCGGAGTTTGTGGAGTTGTTCGTGGGAGTGGGGGCATCAAGAGTGAGAGATTTGTTTGAGAAAGCCAAGGCAAAGGCTCCTTGCATTGTATTTATTGATGAGATTGATGCTGTAGGAAGGCAAAGGGGAGCTGGGCTTGGAGGTGGAAATGATGAAAGAGAGCAGACTATTAATCAGTTGTTGACTGAAATGGATGGATTTTCGGGTAATTCGGGTGTCATAGTGTTGGCTGCCACTAATAGACCTGATGTTCTTGATGCGGCTTTGTTAAGACCTGGGAGGTTTGATAGACAGGTTACTGTGGACAGGCCTGATGTTGCTGGTAGAGTCAGGATACTTCAGGTTAGCACCTCTATACAACTCTTTCTTCATTTTCTTTCCATTGTTTTTATTTGTTTCTTTTTCAGTAATACAGTACCAATTTGGATTCATTAACATAACCAAATTACTAAATGCTGATGTAGAAGAAGGGAAAAGGAGAATTAGAAGCAGAAGTGATGATGTTTAGTATTACTTAATATTTATGTATATCCATGTTTATATGTCTGCTTGTTCATGCACGCACATCTTGTTTTTGTGATCTTAGTTTGGCTGGTATAGACTAAAGAGTAGCTTCCATTTTAGATGCAGTTTGAGCCCGCATTTACTCATTTGTAACCCGTGTAATCAAATAATCATCATGGTTGATCTGGCTTAGTGCTTGGCTTGATAATTTATACCAGTTAGTTTGCTGCATTTGACATGTTTTTCTTTGCAGAAAACTGTCTATGTTTTAAATTAATTATTGATCTATATTTTCAAGAAATCTTGTTTGATTGAACCTCTACATGTTCAACTTGTTACTTCTGTAAATAATAGGTTCACTCAAGAGGAAAGGCACTTGCAAAGGATGTGGACTTTGAAAAGATTGCCCGGAGAACCCCAGGGTTTACTGGAGCTGATTTACAGAATCTGATGAATGAAGCTGCCATACTTGCAGCCAGGCGTGACCTTAAAGAAATAAGCAAAGATGAGATCTCTGATGCTCTTGAGAGGATCATTGCTGGACCAGAGAAGAAAAATGCAGTTGTCTCAGAGGAAAAGAAGAAATTAGTGGCCTACCATGGTAGACAAATGCCAATATCCTGTTTTTATTTAGTCCATTGTTATTTTCTAGAACTTAATTTTAAAGCTAATTGTGTCTGTTGCAATCCAATTTTCAGAGGCTGGGCATGCTTTGGTTGGTGCACTCATGCCTGAATATGATCCTGTGGCTAAGATATCCATCATTCCACGTGGTCAAGCTGGTGGTCTTACATTTTTTGCTCCAAGTGAGGAGCGGCTCGAGTCTGGACTGTACAGCAGAAGTTACTTGGAGAATCAGATGGCTGTTGCATTAGGTGGAAGGTTGGTTACTGAAACTTATCTTGGTTAATACCTAGGAAACATCTCAAGGCTGATGAGTATATATCCTGCTCTTAAGGTTGCTCTTAAGAGTGGACATAAACATAAGCCTATAATCCTATGGCTCTACTGTTGGAGCTAAAGAGACATGATACATGAACCTGATGCAAGTTGTCCAACCCTTGATATTTCACTTTCATATTTTAGTCAATAATATATTCTTCTGATTGCAAATGCAGGGTTGCCGAGGAGGTAATCTTTGGTCAGGAAAATGTGACAACAGGAGCTTCAAATGACTTCATGCAAGTTTCAAGGGTGGCAAGGCAGATGGTAGAGAGATTTGGTTTCAGCAAAAAGATTGGACAAGTTGCCATTGGTGGACCTGGTGGAAATCCCTTCTTGGGTCAACAGGTAGGATTGTTGACATGACTAGCTGCCCTTTCTCTTTTATGTACTGTTCAGTTCTAAATGGTCAATGATGTAATTAAGACATGGCTCGTGTGTGTTTCAATATCAGATGTCATCCCAAAAAGACTACTCCATGGCTACTGCAGATGTGGTTGATGCAGAGGTCAGGGAGCTAGTGGAGATTGCATATTCAAGGGCCAAGCATATCATCTCAACTCACATTGACATTCTCCACAAGCTTGCTCAACTCCTCATAGAGAAAGAGACCGTTGATGGAGAAGAGTTCATGAGTCTCTTCATTGATGGAAAAGCTGAGCTATATGTTGCCTGATTTCACTTCTAGGCATCAAAACAATGTTGTATTATATGTTTTAACAAGAAGCAGCACACATACAAAATCAGTTAGTTACTTGATTATTAGGACTTTAAAAGAGGTGTGTAAATGCAAGATTTTAATACAACCCTTGCAATTTTTTTCATTTCTTACAGAAAATAAAAGACGTGATTATATTTTGTCAAACTCGAATTTTTGTAATTTACCCTTGTCAATAATACAAGGTTACTGAAACCGTTGTTTCAAGGGTATCTGATATTCCTGGAGCAGTCAACCATCTGCATTGAATGAATTAGGCTACAGCTGCAAGATTGCATCCGTGGTTCCAAGTTTCCATTAGTTTAAATTAATAGTTGTATGTATGTTTTCTATATCTGCAAGCACATTGACATGGAATCAATTATTTCATCCAATTTCAGAGGAAAAAAATATTGCAACGGATGATACAGAGAAACCATTCCTCTCCCACTATTATGTTACATTTTGGATGACATTTCTACTTCCAATTACACTAACCTCACATTTTTGCTACAACCACAACGATTGATCACCTACAAGTACAAAAGAATATTACAAAGTCACTTCTCACGACCCTCGTCCGCCACGTTGCTTTTTTTCTTCTAGTGCAGCAGCCTCATTCAACATGTCAGCTGCATCTTTGAGCATGTCCAGCTTGGCAAGGGCGACAGCTTGCATATAAAATGCTGTAGACCATTCAGGGTATACACATTGTGCTTGCATTGCATCTCGGAGGGCAGCATCCGGTTGATCACATAGAAGATAGCAAAGACTTCGACGTGCAAAAACAGTAGGAGAAATCATTGTTCCCACATCTATGAACTGCACAAACAACCATGATGTATTTTTTTCTTAAGATGTTGTAGGACTACATGAACGTGTGTCGAATCAATTAATGCATGTTCTATTTTCATAACAATCAAATTAATCACCATATTAGCAACAAATTTGGTTATATTTAAGATTCAAACATAAGCCCCACATACATCATCCCCATACCACGTTTTACTACCTACGTCAATGTCTCTGTATGTTAAATTCACAGGAATCATGATGCAAAAGAGACCAGGGTAATAAATATCAACAACTAGGTAGGCCTAATATACCTTGGACCAATAGAATTTTGGCATGGCAATGTCATTTTTACATTCCCACAAAAATGAAAATACACACCTGAGAATAACATTCTATAGCAGTTCTAAAATCTCTGTCACGAAATGCTACATCTCCCCGCTTTCTTGCCTCCAACATATCTCTCATTTGTTGTGTCCACTCTTGGAAGGATAACTGCACGTCCATATCAAATACAGATATTAGCACAGCATCAGAAATAGGCATAAGAGAAAGTACCTTTCTACAGTTCAATTACCTCATTTGTTCCTTCATCATCCTTGTAGTGTGTCGTGACCAAAATCTGATGGATAGCTGTGAGATCCATCCGTGAACATGCATCACCCATTGGAGAAAGAGGGTGTTGTGGAGTAGGCGGGGCTTCCTCATGCTTTGAAATTCCAAGCATTACATAAGATGGAACCTGCAAAAGAAGATTTATTATTCAGAAATTGAATCCATCAGGCAGAGACAAACACTTAAATATCAAAAAGGTGCCTTCGATAATTCAAAACCCACCCACCTTCCCAGCAACCACATCTGGCAGAACAGATAGTAGATGATCATAGTAATTACTGTATCAATGGCCAGATATGAATTAGATATGCGGTTCACTATCATGACAAGCAATCTAGTGATCGTTGGTCCAAGAACTTTACTATGTATTTGCACATCATTCATTTAATATAACTTGCATTAAAAAATTATTGTACAAACCAAAGAACAACAAAGCAAAGAAGACAGCTTACATCAGGTTTATTTTGCAGTGGTGCAAGGGTCGCAACAAGATCCTTGGTGTTTGGCCGCTCTCTAGGTTCATACTGTAAACATTGTGAAGCAAGATCAAAGACCACTGTAGCCTCTTCAGTTGAAAAGTTTCCTTCCAAATGTGAATCCATTAAGTGAAGGATGTTTTTCCCCCGTATCATATCAAGAGCCTGCATGAAATATAAATAGCCATGGTACATCAAAGTCCTTAAAAATTGATGCTACATCAAAGCTTAAAAATCATACTTCCAACACACAACATTGCATCAGCAATTATATCAGTCTGCATATGGCTATGGCCCGTGATTTTGAACATTCATTATCTCAATATTCTACAACCATTTCAAAAAGAAAAAGTAACACAATTAATTTTGTCAGAAACCATAGTTGGCTGCCAATTACCCATTCTATCATTCCATGAAGCATTAACCCTTGCTTCATCCAGCCAATCAGTTAGTTATAACCCAATCAAATAGCTATAACACCAAAAAGCAAGTAGCAAAATGTGATCAAGGCCAGGGAGTTCAAGATCCAACCACTGAAATATTGACATGGTGTAAAATGTGATCAGTTGCTACTAATCTAGTCAGCTATCTTCAAGAAAAATTTATTGATAATTATGGAACACCAATCATACGTTCACCATGTTCCCTGACGGATAAGAAGACATGCAATCAAATAACATATCCTGGCCAACCACTTACCCAAATCCTAAATGGAAAATGAATTGAATTGATCTAGTTTGCCATATGTCCCCTATTTATGAGGGAATAAAAGTCACAAGCAGGACAGTTTTTTGTCTTTGACAATGGAGCCCACCATTCTTTGTAACAATAATTCTTGTGTAATCTTAAGCCCATTTTGTCAAAATTTTCAATTCTATGAAATTCCTCAATTTTTTTAAAAACAAATAAATGCAAAAGGTTTCCAACACATACTGCAGGGGGAAATCAAAAGTCAGGGTAATATATAGGTAAAAGCAAGTGAACATAAAAAGGAAATTACCATTGTCAAACATGGAATGGCTGGTTTACGCGTGTGGGGAAATAGCTATTCTCATACAGAAAAGATAAAAGTCAACCTTTATTTTCAAAGTGGTGACAAAGACCACAAATAAAATCATCAAGTCTAAGAATTGAAGATTAGAGGAAAAAAAAAAGTCAAGCCAAAACGTTTGAGCAATATTTGACCAGGCCATAAGAACATGCAGCCGCTGCTTGACATATATAAAACTTTGGAATAAGAAGCACCATCAAATGACATTTCCATTAAGGCTGATATTTTGGACCTTAACATCCCATAACCTGTCTGGTCGAACCACTGCACAATATTTATAAGTTCACTTGTTTTTACATATTACTAACAAGAGGTGGAATTTGAAATACTTACATGACTAGGAGGGATGTGCTTTCCACTGAGAAGATCCAAGAGGACAGTCCCAAAACTGAAGATGACACTTTCGGGAGTGACCCTTCCTACAAGAAACATATAATTCAGTAATATTGCAAAATATACAAGTCAAACAGCTGCATATTTCTTCAGAAAAAATAAATATATCTACTAATCAAGAACGATCCTAAAAGGAAAATCAAATTGTTTCTTCCCACAGACAAATCTTAATGATAACAAGAAACAATAGCATAAAGATATTCAGTGTATATCAACACGTGAGAAAAATGGAGAAGCTACAAGGCAACTGCAAAATCTTGAATATATAAAGTCTATAATCATGAGTTTGCTTGGTTTGAGGGATGCATGGAAAATAAGAAGAAGAGAAGTGAAATTAAGTTCTTTCATTTGTGTACTGAAAAGACGAGGAAAAGAAGAAAGCAGAAAGAAATTAAGAAATCTCAAACTGGACATAGATATTAAGATTCTACAAGGCTACCCCCTCAATGATACTTCCTGCTCTTTTGTTTTACACATACAAATACACTGCAAATGATTCAAGTACTTTCCAAAACTGTCAGAAAGCTTCAAATAATTAAAACACAAAAAGGAAAAGATATCTGCACATTATGAATGAGATCTGAAATCATGCATAAGAAATACCATTTTTTAGATACTCCGGGGGTGTATAAGCAAGATTTGTGCTGTAACTTTTTCCATCCCGACTATTTTTCATCAAGCCAAAACATGAAAGCCGAGGATCTCCATTCTGCCAAAGCCATCCACTAAATTACCACTTTATTTGAATCTAGATAAAATGAAACATTCAGGTTAAAAGAAAAGAAAAGAAAAGTTTAAGTACCTCGTCAAAAAGAACCCTATAAGCATTTAAATCATGGTACAATGGACGACCTTCAGAACTACAATAATCTAAAGCTCCAGCAATGTACAAAGCAACTCTTAAACGCATCGCCCACTCGATGGTTTGATTCTCCCCTGTCAAGGAAGTGTAGTGAAATTAAATTATATCCAGAGACAAGTATAAAAAACTAGTGAACAAATTTGCAGACAACTTGTGGAATTTTTCAATTGAACACAACATATACCAACAGAAAAATTCAAATGGGCATTACAGCAGAGCAGAGATCATTATAGTTTTGAAGATTCTTCCTTATAAATTGCAGTTTAAATGCATCTAAAAGCCTAAAGCCTCACGTAAAAAAAATAAATAAAACAAAACTAGCTAATAACAATGTTGAAGATTAATTTAGATTGAAATTTCAAATAACTCAATATAATCATAAAATGAGTCAGGAGAGCTACATAGAAATGAAAAGTTATGCAAGACATACAGTGAAATAGATGTTTCGCAAGGGTATCATTGGGCATATACTCCGCCACCAGCAGCCTTTCATCCCCATCACAGCAATACCCTATCAAATTAGCTAGCCTCTTGTGCCTCAACTTCCCAACACCCCACGCCTCGTCCTTGAAGAAATTAATTTGCAGAAGAAAAAACATTAATAAAAAAATTGTAAAAGAAAACCCTAGAAATGGAAGTAAAAAATAATAATACACAAAATAATCCGTAATCGGAATTTACAGCGAACTGTTTGGGATCGGGCCAGGCAAGTTTTGTAAATTTCTTGACAGCGATCCATGTGCGATTGTCCTGATTCTGTAAGCGGCCTTTATAGACGAAATTGGGCGCCTTTTCACCACTTTCAGAAACGATGAACTCAGGGCTAAAGTTATTGGTAGCGGCTTTTAGGTCAGATAGGGAAAACTCAATGAAAGAAGGGATGCCACTGGAGGCGGCAGTGCTAGGTTCGGTACCATTGGGGGGCCGACAAGGGTGGTGATTCTGGTGGTGATGGTGGTTATTGTTAGCAGCTTTTTCCTCCTGAACAGGTACTTCAAAGAAGGAAGATTGGCAACAACCCATAACTCGGTCCGAGTACTGAGTCGGCCGCCCCCTCCACCAAACCTCCGTTCTAGAGAAAAAACATATAAGAGAAAAGGGGCGTGTAGGTAGAGAAACCGTTTTTTTTTTTTAGTTTTTCCACACTGGACTTAGCGGCCCGTGTAGTTGAGTGGAAAGAAAGAGAAAGATCTATGGAGTGATTAGCAATAGCAGCTTTCTTTTCTTTTTCTTTCCTTTTGCGTGTTTTTAATTTTCCTCTCTTTCTCTGTCTCTGTCTCTCTCTCTGTCTCTGTCTGTGTTTCCTTTCTTTTCTCTCTTATTGAGTTGTCCTTTTTACATGGTGAAGGGTAGTTTTGTCTTTTTAATCAACATCTTTCCTATTTTTCTTTTTTTTATTATTTATTTATTTGTTTGTCGCGGTATTTTCGTGTGATTGTATCCATCCGTCCTCTACTACACACGAACTAAAACTATTATTATTACTGCTATTATTGATTTGTCTGTATCTCTAATTTAATTGTCTTATCTGTTCAAATTTATCCATTTTAGTCGATTTGGCTTCCACTTTCTCTCTCACAATCCTAAATCCTAAAAATAATTTTAATACAATTAAATTAAAAATTTATTAATAAATTAATTATTCTTTTATGTATAAGTAATTAATGGGTAATGTTAGATGACGTAAGTTGTATAAAAAAAATTTAATACTGACCAATATAATTTGAACACATCATACAGTAATAAATAAATAATAATAATTATTCTTATTTTACATTATAAGTTGTTTAAAAAAAATTACATAACTACTCTTATTGTGTCATATGTAATTGCGTCATTTAGAATTATTTTTAAAATATATATATATATATATATATATATTATTTGACGAGGATTGAATATTTATTAAAATAAAATTAATTATGATGGTTATTGGTGTAATTGTTATTCTATTTCCATTTCTAATTTCTATCATCATTATTACTGTCTTTGTTATAGTTGTTGAATCATTTTTTTTAGCATGGCTGTAATTACATACAATCACTGTTGTTTGTTCCTATGATAAAAATATACAGTGCTTTTATTGGCAGTAAAAAACTCTATATACACACACGTGTAAATTAAATATTTCTATTTTTTATATTTAGTATTTTATAGGAAAAAAAAAGAAAAAAAGAAAAATGAGCAAGTAAAATGTAAGAATTAAATGGTTTCAACTATTCAACATTCATAATCCATTAATGTTTTGCACAAAAAAGTTTAAAGAAAGAATAATTTTGTTCCTTTCATGATATGGGGACTACTAATATTGATTATTAACTTGTAATGGAATAAAATTACTTTTTAAAGTGATATATATTTTAAATTTCACAATTATTTTCTCGCATAGATGCGAATTTGTATGATAAATTGATAGTAATTTCCTGTAGGCTGTAGATGCCAACTTCCATAACAGTTTGAGTAGTACATATAAATTGATTTTGATGCCTCATCTGTCTCATCAGTTGCCGTGAGCTACCGGAAACCAATCATATCTCTTCAAAATCAAAATGAATAATTGGTGCTTTCCAAGAGACTCTGTATTTAAGCTAAAATATTTATAATAAATAGTTATCTAACAAAAAAAATAAAAATAAAAATAACTCAAACAATCTATTTATCTTTAAAATATAAATTAAAAAAGTTAATTTGGCTCTCTACGTTTAGAGAGTCAAACTTTATTTTTTATTCTAATTATAATTAATATTAATTTTATTGGTTTATTTTTTTAAAAATGTTTTTTTCTATTCTTCTTACAAATTATTTGATTTCAAAACATTAATACTTATGGGATAAAGTAAAATGAAGAGTAAAATATAGAGAGTCTATTGGATTTGAGTAATATAAAGAGTCTATTGAAAAATGAAGAGTAAAATATAGAGAGTCTATTGAATTTGAGTAATATAAAGAGTCTATTGGATTTCAGTAAAATTTTATATTATTTATATTCAAATATTAGTTAATATACTTTTTATTAGATAAAATATTATCTTTAAAATAAAGAATATCCTTGGAGATGCACTTGAAATGAAAACAGGGCATTAGATAGGAGTAGGGATGTCAAAACATGTTCGTTTCGGAATGACCTATTCAGATAACACGATTATGGTCAATACGAACACGACACATATAATCTGTTTATTTAATTGGGTCATGTGAAAGTCATGAATTCGACATGATTCATTTAACATGTATGACATTTATAACCTGAAAAATATAATATATTTGTTACAAAAAAAAAATAACTTTAATATAGTCCATAAATCAAATCGCGATTAAAATTGTAAATTCATTAAAAAATTTCATATTTCATATGTTTTTCTAGGAATGGCAGCGGGTTGGGTATGGAGCGAGTTTTGTAAAATCCGAACATGACCCGCTTTAAAAATAAAATACCCGCCCCGCTTCGAGGCGGGCAGGGCGGGTATATTCGTTTATATTTATTTCTTTATTTTTTTTAAATTTTTTTTAATTTTATTTTCTCATATATATATATATATATATATATTTATTTATTTATTTATTTATTTATATATTTTTTTACATATCCATACAATATAATTTATATTTCACATAAAAAATAAAGTATAAATTTTTAAAAAATAAAAATTAAATATATATAATATTTAAAAAATAAAAAATATATATAATATATATAATCGGGTTGAGTTCGAGGCGGATTATACATTACCCGAACCCGATCCGAACCCAACTCGAGTATAAATAAAAAAAAAACTGCCCCGCCCCATTTATTAAATGGGGCGTGACGGAGCGGGTATTCGGTGAGGCGGATAAAATTACCATCCCTATATTTTTCAAACATTCAAGTAAATATTATCAAACAAACTTAAATAACATTTTATTTGTCTTTGATCTTTTTGTCATTTTATTTATTTATTTATTTTATTTGTCTTTTGCAATGCAATACAAATGTCTATTTTAATCCTTAACATTACTCAAAAAATATCGATTATAAATAAATTGAATCGGATTGACATGATCCAACATAATACACGAAATTAAACGAATTGTGAGAAATTAGTGGGTTAACCC
>CATKHJ010220904.1:0-16496 GCA_949750685.1 Vernicia montana | reverse complement strand
TATTAATATTATCTAATAAAATTAATATATTATTTAATTTACTTATTAGTATAATGAAAAAAAAAATTACTTATTAGTATTATATGATAATAATTAAACATTTAGTTACTTATTAATATTATCCAATAAAATTAATATATTATTTGATTTATTTGTTAATTAATATTATATATAATAATTGATATATTATTTTATTTACATTTCCTTTTATATTTATTCACTTTTAATTCTAAATAACAAATTTGACTATGTCCTTTTTCGTCCACTCAAATGTTTTCCCGCCCATCCTGACTGTTATATATATTATAGGTAATAATAATAATAATAATAATAATAATAATAATAATAATAATAACGGAAGAAAAGAAGAGAGAAGTCTAAAGACTTCCCACTTAGGATGGTAAAGACCAAAAAATAAATAAATAAATAAAAAGAAGGAAGAAAATAGAGAAAACGTAAAGAAGAAAATGCAGAATTAGACATGTCCACGGGCTGCTTTTGAACCTGTCAAACTTGGACCAGAATCAGTCAAACCCATAACCGGAACTGGTGTGGAACCGGCTCGTAACCATAGAGCAGCCGGTTATTATTTGAGCCCCACAAATAGTGTTTTTGATTGGACAATGAGATGAAGTACCACTACATTAATTTATGTAAACCTTCTTTGCTTTCTTAAAAAAAAAAAAAAAAAATTCCCAACCACGTACTATTATATTCCTATTTAATCCTAACAACATATTAAATCTTGAAAGGAAATAATTATAAATAAATTCATTTCTTCAATTTTCTTTGTAACGTTTTTTAATGCCGCAATAAGAATGACGAAATAAATAAAAAAAAATTAATGAAAAAAAAAATAAAATAAAGTCATCACTGACTGATTTGTTTTAAAAAATTCAGTTGAAAATCTTTAAGAGTTGGTTTGTTACAACAAAATTTGGATTCGGAATCACAAATACATAAGAAAGGTGTTAGACACCCATACATTAATTTTTAAAATATTAAATTGGCCTTAAAATATTATTCTATTATTATTTATTTAGTACGCTTACGTTAATTTTTAATTTAACCAAAATAGTGAAAATCTCTTTTACTTGCTTATATTAAAATTACTCTTTTATTTTAAAATGAGTGAAAAATGAGATTAATTGAGAAAATGAAAATCTTAATTTGATTTGAATTTAATTTAATTTGAAATTATTAAAATTAAATTTATTATGTTATCACCAACAAACATATAATAAGAGAAGGAAATAAAAAAAATTAAATAAATAAATTAAATTATTAAAATAAATAAAGAATAATTACAAAAATGTAAAATGTGCATTACATATATATAAAATAATAACAATAAGGGTAAAGTACTATTTAGTTCCTAAAATTTGTTTTAAATAATGATTTCGTCCCTACAGTTTGAGAAATAAATTTTTTAGTCCTTCATGTTTGATTCCGTCAAAACAATTGATCATTCCGTCCAAATTTATTCAAAATTCCGTTAAAAAAATTAAATAATAATAATAATAATAATTAATACCTAAAATACCCCTACTATCACCATCACCATCAATCTTCTTCCATTATCTAATTGTTGTGAAAAATAAATAATATCAGAATATAATTCCATTTCTTTATGCACCATTTATATTTACATTTGATGCTCTTTTCAAGAATTTTTAATTTACCAAAGATAAAAGAAACAATATCAAGAAGAAAAAGTTATTCTATGGCATCCTTGAAAATACACATTTACAGTAAATTCATCCTAGCACAAGCAACGATACCCTTGCCCATTTTCAAAGTAATTGCATTTATTATTTTCACCAAAACAAGCATATGAAGTCTTGTTCTTCACAGTCTCAGCACATGTAATTTTTTCAACTACCCCTTTAAAAACAAAATTAGCTCGTGAGAATATTTTCATTATCAAAAAGCTTCATATATGTCACTGTTGTAACCAAATTAGTTCGATGGGTCTGTTGATGATTTAATTCTTAGTGTCAAATATTATTTGAAAAAATGATATTTTTTTTAATTAATTTGTAATTTTAATTTTTTTTCCTCTCTCTTCTCACCGTCGTCTCTCTCTCCGAGTCTTCGTCATTTGTGGATGAAGCTCGATCGCCGCTTGTTGGTGGTCTTTGGAGAAAGAAGCTCCTTCATCAAGTCCTGGAACCACCGTTTGCATTTCATTTCTAAACCTCTACCTCTGCTGGGTTTCTCAATCAAATTTTCAGGTTTTTATTTTTTTATTTGTTGTTCATAATTTTAAAATTTTAATTTGTTTAACATTGCAAAGGGGATTGAATTTAATTTGTTTAGCTTTTATAATTATAAATCAATTTTGAAATGGATTGTGTTTGTTCCTAATTTTTATTGGAATGTGTATGTTTCAATTCGTTGAATTTGATTTTTAGGTTTTTTCTAATTTTTATTGAGTTTGGTTTTTGATAATTTAAATTCATTGAAAATGTCTGATATATATAAGTAAAATAGACAAATAAGAAAAGAAATCAAAATAAAAAAATTGATTTTTTAGATTTAGTTGCGCGCGCGCACACATACATAGAGAGAAAGAGAGAAATTGCATGAAATAAAAATTTAATTGTAAATAAAAAGCATTTTGAATTTTTCTCAAATTTTTCAAAAAAAAATTAACAAAAGGACAACTTAATATATCATAATCAAACCTCAGAGATTAAACAGCTCATTTATCAAATTGCTGGAACGAAATCATCATTTAAAACAAATCTCAGAGATTAAATAGTATTTTACTCTAATAATAATAATAATTACAAAAATAGAAAAATATATATTATATAAAATAATGAAAATTACATGAAAAATAAAAATTACACACATGTGAATTTAGCAATTTACAAAGAAATAAAAATAATACAAAATAAGAAATTCCTAATACTCGAAAAAAAAAAAAAAAAAAAAAAACTTTTAAGCTAACTTGTATTTAATAATGTTTTCTTTTTGTGAAACGAGCTTACAAGTCATTAACATAAGTATGACAAGCACGAAAATATAGAATAACAAAACAATATTTCTCAAGCAAAGAAGATAATTTTATTTTGAAATTAGTGGACTCTAAGTATTTAAGATTTTAGAAATAAGAAGGGAAATAATTTAATTATGGCTGCAAAATAAAACTGAATGAATTTAATTTAGAGCTCGAAATCAATTTAATCCACATAAGTGCTTACCAAATTTTATTTACCTTAATGTTCAAACCAAACCGAGTCAAACAATCAATTTTAATTTACCCTGCCAGCAATTAAATTAATTGCCTCTTATATTTCTGTATTTTTTTTTAAGATCTTGTTATCATCGCCATACATAACTCAATCAACATTGCAAAAAAAAAAAAAAAAAAAAAAAAAACATGCATAAGCAAACCAACAAAAATAAAAACAAAGAAACATACATATAGGTTTCATTTTAGGCTTCAAGATTTAATTAAATTCAAAAAGAAAATGAAAATGGGAAACATTGACAGTAACATTGATAAAAATAGTGAACTCCACATTATTTACATGCTTGCTTTTATCATATTAAACATATACAAAGTGAAACATGATTTTTATTTTTATTATCTATCAATTTTGATCAATTAAATTAAAAATTGAAGCCACATTTCATCTCAAAATTAACTTTTAAATGCATATACATACATAATAAAAACTGAAGTAAATGATAAGCTCTCCCAGGATTCAATACAATATCAAGTTAGAATTATAACCCTATACAAGGATGACCAAATGTAATATTTGCTAAAAACTTAAAAAACAATCCAGCATAAGCCAATGAATTTAAGGCTCACACTTACCATCATATATATTTTCAAATTCTTCTGAAAGTCATGTTAATTATAAATCACAGTAAACTAATTTCAAAGGGGAAACAGAAATTACAGCAATTTATGTTCCAATAACTAGCTATTAACGCTAATAATCATAAAAAAAAACCATCATTCAGGGCAATGAAAAAAATATATAAATTTCAAGAAATGTGAGAATCAATTTAACATTTTGACAACCACACCAAATTTGCATTTACTCTATATATACAAATGAAGGATTCAAATATTAACAGCAAACAGTGCCAATCAAAATATTCAATCATCTCAAAAAAAAAAAAAAAAAAAAAAAAAAAAAAACACAAAGCTACTTACCAATTATTGGCCATCAAAGATTAAAACTAAAAAAAGAAATTACAAATACACATCCATGAAGCATCAAATTTTATTTCAACAGACTCCGTTTGCAAGATATAAACATGAACAATACTAAAACTACATTGATTTCTCCATAGCAAACAAGCCATTAATATCCATTTTATAAATCCTAAAGTCATGCTCAGAAGTAATGATAAACTCCAAAATCATAGGAAAATTAACATAGGTCATTCAGAGAGTTAAATGTACTAAGGTTATGGCATTCAAATTTTGGACCCAACAAATGAACAGAATGCATACACAGGACAAATAATTTCCAGTAAAGATTAGCAAAACTAAATTACTCAGAAACATTAAAATTTCAACATCCACCGAATCAAATCCCAACATGAACAGATATTCAAACCAGAAACAATGATCTCCAAATAAACAAAAACATAAAAGAAATTGCAATAAAATTAATCTACTCAAGTTTATAGAAATTTAACTTTTGTTATTTAATATTAAACCCAACACAAGACTTGATCTATATCAACAAATATCATTTCAAAAATCTAAATCCAACAGAAGGAGGAAAAAAAAAAAAAAAAAACATAACTGACCTATCAATACCCATAAAAGATTCAGAATACAGATATGCAGCGATAATCATAGACCCAACCTTTTATATCACATAACCATGAAAATAACAAGTATAAGAAACATCAAAATAAAAATAAATAGATAATCGCATAAAAAAATCGGTAACAAATTTATCCAATATTATCAAAATTTAAATTTTATTATTTCATATTAAGCCCAAATCAGATTCAATTCCATCTCTCAATTAAACTCAAGGATTCAATTTTTAATCAATTAATTTTTTTATTATCAAAAATAGATTTTATCACAAGGCTTTCCCTTCTTGCGATGGCACTCCATTCACGAAAAGGGGATTTTAGTTTACCAAAAATTTCACAATAGGACATGGCAATCCGTTCTCCAACCGTTTAATGAATTTTTAGCAAACTAAAATACCCAAATAATATAGAAATAAAATACATTTAAATTTTTTGTTCAATATGAAATTAAATCCAAGAACAAACACAAATTAGAAGAGAGAGGAAAAGTTACCAAACCCACAGCTGAAACCAGACCCTTTTATTTCGAGCACCAAAATCAATTTTGTGAATCGGTGAAACAAACCACAGATATTCAACCAGAATTCCAATAAACCAGACCCCAAGCCCATGGACAACAACAACAGACTAGACCCGTTTTCAATGTTTACGAGATTTCAACCCGAGCTCAAATCAAAACCCAAATACTATTCCAGAAACACCAATCCCCAAAATATAACCCGATTTTGCTCAAGCAACCAGAGGCGATTCTATCCAAACAAATCGGAAATGAAACCAGAACTGAGCCTTTTCCGAGCATCGACTTTTGAATATTTGCTCCAAACAATAAGAAATTAACAAATTCCTCCTAAGTTTCAAAGCGACAAACATAAACTATTCAAACACACAGACCCACAATCGATTGAGCCAAGAGAACAAAATCTCGAAACACATACCCCAACGAAGCAAGAATTGCTATGAAAATCAAAATCGGTCAAGGCCTGAAGCAGAAGCTTCAATGGAGATTCTGTATATTTTTTAGTTCTGTTCTCTCTTTTTCCTGTTTTTCCTTCTGTTCTTTTTTTTTTTTTTTTTTTTTTTTTTTTTTTTCGTCTGATCACTCTATTCTCTTTTTTTCTTTTCTAAAAAATAAATTTTTTTATTTAAGATTGAACTCATCTAACATTTCAATTCAAACAAAAATTACAGTAGCAAAAAAAAAAAAAAAACTTAATCGCAAAATATTTAATCAAAGAGGATAAAATAAAACAAAACAAAATACCATTTTGTAGAACATTCGGAAACTCCAAATCAGGAAAATGAAGGAGAAATTGTTACTAGCGCAGGTAGGCCGATGACGAGCTCACGGTGGACAGCGATGGCGCGACTCGAGAGAGTGGGTATGAGGTGATGGGTCTCTGTGAGTCAGTGAGGCGTGAACGGTGATGGGTAGAGTTGAATCGATGGCTGTCTGAGAGAGTGAGGGTCGGAGGTTTCTGTGTTTGTGATGGAAAGAGGGACGGTCTGTCTAGAGAGAGCTAGAGATCGATTTTTTTTAGAGAGGCGGTGAAAGGGAGAGTGGTTGATATGTGTTTTCTGTTTTTGGTCTTTTTTAGAGAGCGAGAGGAAGAGGTGTCGAGAGAGAGAGGTTGTGTGTGGAGAGGAGACTGTTTGATCTGTGTGTCTGTGTGTTCTTTAGAGAGGGCGAGAGCTTGGGTCAGAGATGGATGTTTTGGTGGCGAGATCGTGAAGGAGAGGGTGAGAGGCGTCTAAGATAGTGAGGGATCGAGAGACAGAGATGGAGAGCGGTGATGGCTGATTTAAGTGAGGGTGACTGGGTTTTTTGAGAGAGAGGCAGTTGATATCGATTTAGAGGAGAGGGTCCTCTGCTGGTCTGTGTGGTGAGAGGCGTGAGAGAGAGAGTGAGCTGTGTAAGAGTGAGGGATCAATTTCTTTTTTAGTGAGTGGAACTTGGTCTTTTGAGAGGCTATGTGTGTTGAGAGGAAGAGTAGAGATGGAGAAGGAGAGGGTCCAGTATTTTTTTATGGCTGTGATTTTTTTAGAGAGAGAGAAGGTCGGTGAAGGGAGAGAGAGAACTGTGAGATGAGAGAGTATTTTGTGAGTCGGTCCTTTTTTTTTTATGAGCTATTATTATTATTATTATTATTATTATTATTAAAAGTAAATAAAATAAAACAAATTCAAGTAGCAATATATATATATATATATATATATATATATATATATATATATTAGAAAATTTGTTAAAATTAAAATATAGAAATTGGAAAAATTTCTATATTTTATATAAATTTCTAATATATATATATATATAAATTTCTATATTTTAATTTTAACAAATTTTCTAATATATATATATAAATAATTGGAAAAATTCAATTTTCGAACAAATTTATATTATTATTATTATTTTGAAATTTTTGTATATATATTTTTTAAAATAATTAACATAGTAAAAATTACCTAGACAAAATATAATTCCTACAATTGAAATAATTGAAGTTTTCAATTTTTAAACAAATTTTTATTTTTTTTTAAATTTTCTATATTTTTTAAAATAATTAAAATTATCTGGATAAAATATATCTACATTATTCATTCCACCCATAGCTTTCATTTGGATTATACCAAAGAAGAAAAACTTTCGTTTCCTTATTCATATGGTGTTCAGCCACCACCACCCAAATTGAAGATCCAAGATTTTTAAGTAAGTCTTTAGTAAAAACTCCTTCATTTTTATGCTTTATTTACGTTTCTTGAAATTTCTTGTCTGGGAATGATGGGAATTCTTCTCCCTCTTTTCTTATAATATTCGGCTAAATACTTGTGTTAGGGAGGAGGAGTTTGTTTGCTATAAATTATGGTAGTTTAAGCCTATATAAGTTTGGGAACGGATGGTCTAAGATAAATACATTATGTTCTTGTTGGTTTTGGCTTGAGAAATTATTCTTTCCCCTTTCTTTATATTCAGTCAATTAAAGATTTTGGGGGAGGGAGGATTGTTTGCTTCAATTAATAAAAGATTGAGCTTATATATGTTAGAGAATAAGGAATTATCCACTAAAAATTTAACAAGGAAATGACATAAAGGTTAGGGTTTTCCTAATGGGGTATTCGGCTAGCTATGTTAAAATTAATAAGAAATTTTTTGTTAATAATTAAAATGGATGAATTGCTTGTGAAATGATATAAGTAGTAAACTTTGGACTAAGTTGAAGAAATAACCTAGAATTCTCTAGGTTAATGGTTCAGCCATTTAGAGAAAAATGATAGAAAAATTGTTTTGATACTCAAATTGAGTAAATGAGCTTGGAACCATGTATATGTAGTAAGTTTAGTCTTGAATTGAGGTAAAGTTTGAAAATTTTAGTTAGGATTTGAGTTTAAATTTTCTGCCATAATAGCATTTCTAAAATCTAATTCCTTAATTTAGTATAGATTAATAATTAAACTTGTATTTGAATATACATAATAAATTGTATTATAATTTGGGACGTTGTTAAGGTTAAGATTAAGTTAGGACTTGATTAAATTCGGCCACCATATTATAATTTAAGTTAATCAATTTTAATTTGTTTTAATTTATTAAATGAGTTGGTTATATATAGAAATAGTTGAATATGAAAATTAAATAGAAGAAATGAAATATAAAATTTTAATAATATAATTAGGCCATTGCAAAAATTATAAGTATGTGTTACGTGAAAATTGATGTATATATGTATATGAAGTAATAGGCGTATGTTATAAGTATGTGTTACATGAAAATTGATGTATATGTATATAGGAAGAATAGGTATATATTAAGCTTGAGTTGGCTGATGGTTGATAGATTATACAATTTAAGGTTTTAGGGTTAGAAATTAGAAATTTACATAAAAATTAATTTACTTTAAATGTTGAGCACTAATGTGCTATAAGTAATTGAATGTGATGATTTATGTAGAATCAAGAAGGGATCGAGATAAAGAAGGCGATCGTGAAGTTGATGATCAATCCTTTTGCCTTTGCTAGTGTGATAGAAGCGTAGGAGTTAAGGTGAGTAAATAATTTATTAGTATGTGTGAGGTCTCTCTTGAGCACCGGTCTAATCCGTTAAAGGGAATCGAAATGTTTGTTTGAGAAAAAACTCACGGGGAAGCCCTCAAGCTTATTTTTTATTTGAAAAGTGCATTTTTGAGAGTCGACACCTTATTTTTTTTTTTTATTTGAGAAATTATAAGGTAAAAACCCATTAATTGACTCCAATTATTTTGCCTTAAGGAAAAATGCACTAGCCTCAAAACCAAAAATGATTCGGGGACTAGATTTTTAGTTTATTTATTAAAAAGATAGTTTAGCTTATTAATATAAAAATAACTTAATGAAAAATTATTTCACGAACAATTAATTAATTAAATGAAAATTATAAATATTCACAAATAAATTAATAAATAAACAAATGAAAACAACCATTCAAAACAAATAAATAGCAGATTAATAATTTAAAATTATAATAAAAACCCAAATAATTAGGAGATATCTTCTTTAGTCCTTATGAGTTCTAGGAAGATCACACATTCTCCAAAGATAAAGAAAATAATAAAATAAATAAAGCAAGAAAAAGAAAGAAGGTGATAAGAAGAGAAAGTTGATCATTTAAATTTGGGTTTGCCACTTGAATTAAGTGTTTCTGCGTATCACTTTAAATGAAAATCAAAATCTACGTAGTTCTTCCATTTTGCGATGGGGTTTTACTTTAGTCTTTATTATTTTATCATGTTTTGATTGATTGATTGATGAAGAAAGGAGTAGAAGAAGATGAAGTGTTTTGTTTAAATAAAAAAAATAAAAATAAAATACTCACCTCGAGTTTTTGCGGCTTTGGAAAGAACTTGCCTCAGTTGGCGATAAAGGGAACGAGCCTCGGACTAAGGTCAAGTCGGCTCGAAAATTGCCTCGGACAATGATTGACTTACCTCGAGCCTCGAACTTGATCGAGTCGGCTTGGGGACTTATTGATGCAAAGGAATTGTGGATATGGGCTTCACGTTAATCTGAATAGAGAAATTTGATTGTTTTCAAAATATTAAAATATTAAATATTAAAAGCAAAATTAAAAACTTAATTTAATCCAATGAGAACTAAATTAAGCGGACTAAAACCAAAGAGGAATTAGCCCTTGAGGACTTTTATAAAGAAAATAGGGAGAATATTAGAAAGTTGAGAGAACAACTATCAATTAACAACCAAGAGTCAAGAATACTTAGCTAGGGGGTTAGTACTTATAAGCTAAAGGGTCCCAAAACTTTATGAAGTGGAGAAAAAGTGCCAAAGCAGGTTAAAAAAATCAATTTTTCGCCCTTGTTGCCGCACATAGGGCCTGCGGCAGCCTTGCAAAAGTCGCATTTGTGGCCTGCAAAACTACAGGCTGTCTTTACGGCAGTCGCAAGGTTTTTTCCTGGTTTAGCCCGTTTCGGCTTATGTTTTAGAGATTTCGAATCCCGGAATCCTGTTTTCCAATCCTAAGTGTTTCTAAGACTTGTTTGGATGCAGGAGGGTGCAAAATTAAGGGTTCACAATAAGATATGGGTGTTTGTAATACCCCAAGTTCGTATATACATTCCTTAGTCATGATTATATTTTATGAGTTACATTATGTGTAGCGTATGAATTATAAGATTGATTTCATGTGATATATGTGTTATTAGTTGCATACTAAGTGTATATGTGAACTAGGTATGGAGATTTGGACTTAAAACTTGAGAAATTCCCCATATTTTGCTTATAGATGAAAGTCACGGCGGTGACTAAGAGATTGAACTGTAGAAAATCACTACTGGATGAAAGTTGCGGCTGTGAATTTCAAAGTTACGACTTTGAACTTCATAGTTGTGATGGTGAAGAATGCATGAATAGTATCATAAACAGTAATGTGGACAGGCGAGTTGCGGCCCTGACTTAAAGGTTATGCCTGTAACCTATATCAGGGGCAGAATCGAAAAATCGACTATATAAAAAGATTTAAACCCTAAATTCCTTTCATTCACGCCATTTCAGAGTTTTTAACTTTATTGTCTCTAGAGAAACACCAAACCCATCAATCATAAGTTCTAAGGAGCTTAATTTATTGCTTCTTCTTCATTAATTAAGGATCTAAGGATTTCAAGAGCTCTTTGTTCTTCATCCATTATTGAAGCAATTAAGAAGAGGTAAGCAAGGGGTTTTGGTTTTCCTCCATTTTCTTCATATGAGTCTTAGTCTAAGGTGAGGCTAGAATATGTTAGCATGTGTATAATGATTTAAGAGCATGAATTGATATGTATTTATTATTTGTATGTGTATATGTGAATAGCTCAACCTAGCAGGCATTATGAGGAGGGTGATGGTTATGATGATTCTCAAGAGTTGCTGTGATAGAGAGTTCTTTAAGAAATATTAAAGCTTTCTTTTTGGCAAAGGTGAGTAGAAAATATACTATTATATTTTCTTTTGCTATCTTAAGGCTTAAAGCCTATTTATTGCTAAACTGGATTTACGAGGTACGAGGGGAGCCTTCGCTCCCAAACTATTTGATTTCTGCTAAATTATTATGAGTTACCTAATGAATCCTATGAGTTGTACCTTATTAGTACGTTAATATCTATATGTTATGAATCTATTTATGAGCTATGATTCCTTTGTAAGCCATATTCATATATAGTCATTCATTGTACGTGTTATTTTACCAATATGAGCCAGGTGAACCCAATTGATAAATTGTAAACCACTTGATGAGTTATGAGACAATGTCATCCTTGTGAGCTAACCTTGTAGTACCTAGTCTCACAAGTATGGTAGTATATTTTATATTCACTACTTTATCTCATTAGTGATTCCATTTTTCAAGAGATTAGAAGTTTATCAACTCGGTTCTGCATGCATTCTTCATCCTAAAGAACCATTTTGATCAATGTAATTTCTTCTTATTATTATTTGTAATTGAAGTATATTATAGTGCTTCATGAGTGTAGAGAGAGTTATTCTTTTGGCCTTAATGGCAATTACATAGATGATATTATATGTATTGTTTTATGAGAATCTATGGAATTATATGAATATTATGAACTTATGAAATTATGAGTATGTATATGTGTTCAGGTTCTGATATTGGGATGTGTATGTGTTAGTTGTTATGATGCCATGAGGATTGTATGTTTAAATGAGTTTTATGGGTTTTTGGTGGCCTTATGCCTACCCATGCCCTAGGACTGTCACAGTTGCAAAGTTGAGATATGACAAAGTTGGTATCAGAGCATAAGTTTAAGTTTAGATTATACTATATGAGTAATAGGATATGAGAACACTATGGAGCATAGGAAATTCCTTCTATGTCTATTGAAGTTATCGTTTATATGTAGATTCGTGTTATCCCGTATGTGTTAAATCTTCTTTTATTTATTATCGTATAGATGCCGCCTACAGTATCTCCAAGAGAAGGATTATCTCATCATGATAGGAGAGTGGTATCTGATGCAGTCTCTATTGCATCGTCAATAAGTGAGAAGTTTGTGGAACCACCTAGGGTGCGATGATGAGTACAAATGGAAGATAAACATAAAACCCCTACATATATGGATGCCATAAGGAAAGAGCTTAGAGAGTTAAGACAAAAGATCCGTAAACTTAAACGGGAAAAGAATAAGGCTAAGATCCAAGTAAATATAGGCAAAGAGGTGGGAGTTGTCACATCCCACTTTTTGGATGGATGGTCCTAGGGCATGGGTAGGCCTAAGGCCACTAAAAATTCATAGAACCCAACTAATTTTAGATTGTCACTGTAGCTCTGGCGGTATGCCGACATTATAATTATCATTCCCAAGATCAAACCTGTAAGGAACAATTCACTCCTAATATTACCACTTTATATTCTTAACTCTATTTAAGGCACAAGTACTCACCCAATCACCATTACACACTCCTAGTTTGAATTTATTATATTCAGTTTAGTCATTTATATACATATACTATATCACACTTATATTATATTATGTACCATGGAGACACTAGATAATACCACTATACATCATCATATACAATCAAATTTACATATATCCATTATACGCTTCTAGATTATATTTATATAAGTGTAAAATATATGTCAGCAGCAAGTGAAGTAGGATACTTGCGCTGCAGATTCACTAACCTGAAAAAAAAATAAGGGAAAAGGGGTAAGATTTAAATCTCAGTGAATATATAATAAATAATCGAGCACAACAATTTGGATGTATGAATATAATCATTGGCTCAATGGGTTATCACAATAAACAATTAACGAATTTTCAGTTCAATACAATTGAGGGTTTAGCAGAAATTATTACCAATTTAATGTGAACTTTATTCACATTCCCAATATAGTACTGCAGAACCATAGATTTCCAATGACAAATTGTAATACAAAGTTTTGTGGCTATGCATTCAAATACCTCCTAGCAAGGTACAAGTCACTGTGCACAGAGTTCGGTGATCCCCGCACCGAAGAAAGGGAATTTATGTTTTTTTGCTTAAGTCAGGGTTCAAATCAAATAGAACATTTTCACATATAGAGAATCAATTAGGGTTCGAAGTAACAAAGGTAATTTATCAATTTCAAGGTCATATAATCAAATACAATTCACATATTCAAAATGAAATGGGTATATGCCAGGAAATTTAATATATACTCACCTTTCTAAATAAGCTCCAAAATACTAATACTCTTTCTCAATTATTTTGTCACCAAATTCACCATCTTGCAACTTCTCTTCACTTTCTACAAATTACAAAATATTTACATAAAAGTTATTTCATATAATTACATATATTTACTTATTAACTTAGAAGATTCATTCATATTTGCAATTTTGATGCTAATCTATACTCTAATTGATTCAATTCCAAATCTGGTCACTCCTAACACATTTCTCCTCCATCACTTTCTAAGTTTAATTCTCCAAAAATTATTTTCTAAATTATCCTAGATTCTAAATCCTAGGTTTTACAGGAATACAGTACACTCTTTTGGCTATAACTCAAGCTAAAAAACTCCATTTGATATAATTATTTTTTTTAATGAAATTAGACTCATAATGGTACATTTTACTAGTTTTGACCTCAACTTGGTTCTGCCTTCAAGGTTGTCCAACTTAAAGGTCAATATCAAAAATTCTGTCTGTCTAGTTACCCCGTCACAGTTTGAAAATTTCCATATATATCCAGACATACTTGGAGTTTTACTCTAAAATTTTTATATCACCTATAATACATATCAAGGTTCATTTCTTATGTTTTAGTCATCTCCAAATTCCTATCCTAAAATACTCGAAAATAACCTCAAACTTTCTGAAATCTCACGGTACTCTGCAGGATGTAGTTTCTTTTTCCTTTCTATATATCTAAACCTAGAAAGAATTAGCTTAAAATTCCTTCTAGATAAATAAACTAAAGATGTCAAGATACAAGTTTTATGTTTTGACTTTCTTCAAATTCGTACTTCAAGTGATTCAATTTTTCCTCTCAAATTTCAAGACTTTTCAAACCCTAAATATGTCTTCTTTAGTTTCTTACTTCTTTCACTTAATTCTTTCATTTCTTACTTATTTCCACCAAAACTACCTTTGTTAGGTCTTTTTACCTTATCAATTCCTCTTTTCTCAAATTCAAAATCTCTTTTGTCCAACTCCCAATTTATTAATCATAACC
Organism: Vernicia montana; assembly: GCA_949750685.1. Classification (NCBI taxonomy): domain Eukaryota; kingdom Viridiplantae; phylum Streptophyta; class Magnoliopsida; order Malpighiales; family Euphorbiaceae; genus Vernicia; species Vernicia montana. The sequence continues at coordinate 1,997 of CATKHJ010220904.1, read as the reverse complement.
ACATAATCAACCATCACAATATCACAATTATCATCATCATTCAACACACATATATATATAAAGATGAAAATAATTGAATTAATTCATGTTCTTACCTTAAAACTTCTTTCCTTCTTCTTCTTCTTCTTCTTTCCTTTACTCTCTTTCTTTCTCTCTTTCCTTTCTTTTGTAAGAAAGTTGATAAAAATGAGAAGATGAAACTTATTAACCTATCTATATATTTTTCTTTTTCTTTTTCTTTTATTTAATTCACATGCAATTTTAGCCTAATATCTATCCTCCACTTTTCCAGCAGATTTTATGGCCATTTTTATTTTTTTTTATTTGGGTGATAAATAGTCAACTTATGATGTCATCATTTTTTAATTTTTACAAAATTGTCATTTTTAATCCTTAATTACTCTATTATTGTCTAATAATATTTTTAATCACTAATTTAGGTTTCTAATATAATTTTTAATCTTTTTCCCATCAATTTTCCTTAGGCTAGAATTTTCTAAAATTCTGAAAACCGAAATTTGTCGGTTATGCGCGTAGCATACTGATTTTACTTAGATTTGTTCTATGCTTAACTTTAACTTCATTTTCGAATTTCATCACTTCTAACATCCTCATATTTGCCCAAATTATCCAAATAAACTATAAAAATCCATTCCAGGATTGGAATTTGTCAATTCATTCTAAAAGCCTCGATTTTCGAACCCCGTATCTTTTTTATGACTTTGGTTTCTAACTTCATATTTTCTACCTCTTTTTGTTATAAACTATGTTATTACTATCTATTAATATTTTTAATACCATCTTTAGGATTCCAATATCCTATTTAATAATATGTCCATGAATTTCCCTTGAATCGATATCGATGAAAAATTGCGGAGTCGGAGTCTATCGGTTTCATGCTTAGCATATCGATTTCCAAACTCATGCTTAATTTAAGGTTATGAACCTTTTCCTTCTATTTTTTCCTTCAATTCCTCCATCTAACTTAGTTCCAAATTACCTCCAAGTCTCTGACGACCTAGGGATGCCTGGGATGTTATATTCTACCTCCCTTAAAGAAAATTCGTCCTCGAATTTTAAAACTTTCTTCAATTATGATATACCAAAACATTTGTTTTTATGAGACAAATCCATTTTTCACTTGATATCACTACCTCACCAATAATTAATATTCTTATCATTTCCAAACTTCAATTAATCGCTAATCCACGTTTATTACTATGCTCTTGAATTCTAATTCTTATCATTCACATTCCCGATCTCAAAAACCTCAAATAATATTGAACCTAAATCCATGTTTCCAAACTTATGATACACATACGTATAACTCTTAATACATAAAAAAAAAAAAGAAAAAATTGCGTTAAACAACTCTTCTAAACTAGATACCATAAAGTATAAATAATTATTTCACCAAGCTACTTCAACACACACTAGGAACTATCCTTCAATGAATTCTCGTAATATATATATATTTACTCATTATAAATATTATGCAAGGTAATATCACTCAATCTATTATTGAGACAAGTTCCACTATGACTTCGACTCTATTTAATGTACATACTCTTATGAAATATATTTGACCTTAGCTTTCAATTTCATAAATCTATCATTGTCAAATTTTAATTCTTATCATCTAATTAGTCCACTCATTACTCACAGCTTATTAACTCCACTTATTCTATCAACTACTTCATCAAACATTACATTTCTCAAAACCAATCATCTATTATTATAACTCTTCATATTACATGAAACTATGGACATTACTACTCTCTATCTCATTATAGTCTTTATAACCCCACTCCTTTCAAATATCAAGAGAATTCATCTCATTTCATTATTAATCTTATCATATAAAATTTTCACATCTAATCAGTTAACATATTTAATCAAAATACAAGGAATAGTCATTATAGAAGTTTTTTTTTATTATTATTATAAATATTCACATTTCTTTTGTACATATAAGGTCATTTTCTTTCATACAAGTT
>CATKHJ010220876.1:0-11920 GCA_949750685.1 Vernicia montana | reverse complement strand
GCAATGATGTCAGAATTTAATGATGCAAGCAATGATGTCATGATATTAATGATGCAAGCAATGATGTCATAATAATAATGATGTAAGCAATGATGCAAGATGGTAGAAAAAGAAGATGGAAATTTCCTATAAATAGGCATTACCATCCTTCCTTCAAATCATCAATTCAATCCTTCATCATTCAATCAATTAGATAGATTTATATTTTCTTAGTTTCATTTCCTTTTATTTTGTTCAAGAAGAGAAGTTTTGGAGCTCATCTACACCAAAAATTGTATCCCTAAAAGAGTTCTTTCTAAACTTTTATTCTTCAATTCAATAATAAATTGTTATTATGTTTTCTATTATGAATCCAGATTTCTGCTGAACCTTAGTGCTAGTGATATCGATATTGCCTACATTGTTATCATTCTTAATATTGCCGTTCTTAATATTGCCATTCTTTCTATTGAACCTTAGTGTCAATGTTATTGATATTGGTATTCTTACTACTGAACCCTAATGCTAGTGTTATCGATATTGCCTTCATTGTTATCGTTTTTAATATTGCCATTCTTTCCACTCAACCCTAGTGCCAGTGTTATTGATATTGCCTTTATTGTTATCGTTCTTAATATCACTATTCTTGCCAAATTGTAGTGAATCGAGTGAACCGACCCCATGTGCATAATTGTTTAGAATATATTCACTGAGTTTTACTCACTCCCCTTCCCCTATTTTTTTTACAGGAATAGAGGTTTATCAGTGCAGCTCAAGTTTAATTACTCACTTGATGCTAGAAGACAATGTAAGGAAAGAATAATGTATTTTGAAGATTGTATAATTAGTTGTAAGAAAATATATGTAAATAAAGTTAGTGTGATATCTAAATGCTCCATAGTGCCTAAAAATTATAAGTTAGTGATGTAAATTATCTAATATGTATAATGATGCTAGTGAATGACTTAATGGATTATGTCATATAAAAATATAGTTAAATATTGATGTGTGAAAATGACCTTGAAAATAAATATTGATATGTGATAAAAATATTGGGAGAATTTGTATTGGTTGTGAAGTTGAGGATATAAGGGAGGAAAATTATTAGAAGTGTAATTTGTCTTGAAGGTTTTAGATCTTGGGTTGTGTAAAGTGTATTGCCGGTTTGCTGCCGAAATTGTACTGGTTTCTTAATGTGATCGGGTTCTACGGGTTTTCGGTGGCTTTAAGCCTACCCATGCTCTAGGACCGTCCCATCCCGAAAGTGGGATGTGACACGAATCATTTTAAAACTCTATGGATTGAAATGGTTTAATATTGTAATAATTGATGTTATTGAACTCTTAATGTGATTTAGAAGTAATAATGTGTTAACAATGATAAAGCAATGGGAGGATTTGTATTGGTTTATAAAGAGATAAGGGTATCGAAGTGTTTTATTGGAAATGTATCTTGAATGTAGATTGTGAACTTAGGGTAATGTTATAGTTGCAGCTGTTATGCTGTCAAACTGAAAGTAATGATGTTAATTGTATTATGATATTGATTAAGTGAGTTTTACAGATTGTTGATACCTTTATGGTCACCCAAACCCTAAGACCGTCACATCGCCCAAAAGTGAAATGTGACATAATGAATATTGCAAGATTTGTCCCTTATCAGAGAACAATCATTATTTCTAATGATTCATCTAAGGAATTCTATTGTCATTGTTACGTTTTATTACTAATTAATATGCATTATTTTTTATTTTTGTTTAAAATATCTACTATTAATTTATATATTTATTTTATTAAATAATATTATTATAAAAATATATAATAGAGACCTAGAGAAAAGAAGATCCAACAAATAACCTTTAATATATATATCAATAGAATTAGAAGTTAATATAATAATTGTAATTAAATTTAATAATAAGACTAATTTATTTGTCTCAAAATATTATTATTAGAGACAAATATATGTTTGTGGTATAGAAAAAAAATTGACACTAAAAGATATTAAGGGCAAATTTATTTGCCTCTATGTGAATATGACTTTTAGAGCCAAATAATATATAGTTTCTATAATATATATATATATATATATAAGCAATTGTTTAGTCAAAGTTGTTATTAAAAGAATTAAATTTGCCTTTAAATATGACATTAGGGGGCAAATATTAAATTTAACCTAAATATATCACTAATTACTTAATTTTAGTGACAGCAACATCCGATCGAGTCAAGTATTTTATATGCCTCTAAAACTTTTAAAGACAAATAAATTTGCATGCCCCTATATGACTATTTTGTTGAAGCTAGTGCTAGCTCGTAGGGGTGTGCACGATCTGATTTGATGCGATTTAAAAAAATATTTCAAATTAAATTGAAAATGATGGTTTGAAAAATTTGCATACTAAACCAAAATATTTACTTATAAAAACCAAACTATAATAAAACGGTTTGAATCTGTTTATAAAAATGTTTGATCAATTTAGTTGTATGAAAAAATAAAATTACAATTCCAATTGATAATAGGAAAATTTTTTTACCTTAAGTCTCATTTGATATGGTGGATTTTAAATCAATGGATTTGGTTCAAATCCATAAATTTGAATAAAATTCATAGAATTAAAATTCAACATTCCATGTGGGTTTTTAAATCTTTTATTTTTAAAGGTTTTGGAGCATGATATGGATTTTAACAAATCCATGGAATGTAATTCAATTTTTCAAAGCAAACAAAGAACCGAGTTACAATTCATAAATTTTGCGAAATCCATCAAAATAAACGAGACCTTAATGAATAGCAATGACTAATACTTGGAAGAATTAAGAATGTAAGGGATCGATGAACAATAAATACCAAACCCTAAAAGTAGTTGATCAAATATACATAGAGTCAAAGAGTCACAATAATATAAATAGGTGGAACCGTAAAAAATGGAAGAAAAATCTATCGTAAAGAATAAAAAATAATCTAAAAAGTGGAAATTAGGGTAGGTAAAATATATATATATATATATATATATATATATATATATATATATATATATATATATATATATATATATAATTTGTTAGAAGGATAAATAAGTAAAATTTAAACCATTGTATATATTTAAACAGTTTTAATGATTTAAAACAGTTTTAATTATTTTCAAATCAAACCAAACCATTAATTTTTTTTAAAAAAAAATTCAAACAAAACCAAACCACTTAGAAGACTAAACCAAATTAAATTACTTAATACAATTTGATCCGATTTGATTTGATAGTTGAAACCTAATAATGAACACACCCCCAACTGGCTCCCTACTAGCTAGTGACATGTATGTATTAACATGATTATGTATATATTGAAGTGATATTTTTACCATTGTAGTCTTTCAACTAAATTTCTTAAGTAAGAATATCTTCAATGTGCTCTTTATTTTAAAGATCATTTTTTACATAAATAATAGCATCTTAATTAATTTTTAAATATGAAAAATGTAAATTTTTTTTAAATCTAACAAAGTCTTTAAATGTTAATTTTAATTTTGCTTTTTTCTATAAAACATTAATAATTTTATTTTTTTTCCATCTTTTCATTTTACAACATTTTTCTCTTTTTATTTCATTAGATAATTAATAAATAGCATGCATAAAAAGTTATAAATTTTAAAATAAAAAGTGAAATTAGCTCTCTAGATATGAAAAACTAAATTCATTATCTATTTTAATAAATTTAAACAATAAATAGTTCATTAGAATTTTACTTTCTTATATTAACTCTTTATTATTGAGAGTTTATTAGAGTATATGAAGAGCTTATTGAAATCTCTCTCTTTAACTTTTTCTCAAATCCTAATATAGCAAACATATAAATGCCCATTTAACACGCTTTGGTAGCAAACATATAAAGGTTAGCCATCAATCATGACGTTATTTATATTACTTTTGGAAATTTTGTCGCGTTACTCTTTTTTTCAACAGAAAATTATGAAGTTGTTATATGATCATATGAGTTTGAAGGAATTTCATCTCAAAAGCTAATTTGAGGTTGGAAAGTCTAAATATATATAAACCTTACAACTCGATTTTTTTTTTAATCAATATTGCAGGAATTTCCCACACATTATGAATCCTTAACAAACACAGCAGCTACATTATACTTTTTTAATTATTGCCTTTATTTCTTTGTTTGCATTGTGAACAAGTCGTGCATCAATAGTTTTTTATTTCTTAATCCTTGGCGGTGTCATATATTGTATCTAAATTGGTATCAATTTTTTTTTGCTTTTCTTACCCTTTGGTGCCATATAATTTATTCTAGCACAACAATTTAATTTGGTATTTAGAAACAATTTATCCATACTAATTTGAACAAAATTTTATATTGAAATTAATTGATATTACATTCTGATTACCGATTGCAACATTATCATTGATCTCTCATCATTTTAATACCAATCAAAATTATGTTAAACTGCTAATAAAATTGATATATATTACCAAAACGAATAACCATTGAAACCCAAAAGCTAATTAATTAATTAATTTACTAATAAGCTGATATTAATTACTATATATAATTATATTATTCATACAAAAATAAGAACACGCTGGAAAATAAAATAAAAATAAAAATAAACTAGCCAAGAAGATCAGTAGCTAGCTAGCAACGCCTTGCTTGAATATAACAATTATTGTTACAAATTCTTGCGAAACCATGCAATATTATACATGATTTATAAATAAAATTATTATATATAACTAATGGGTGTACCTATAACAACCAGTAATTCTAGTGCATCCTCGCTTATAAGGATTAGCCTTTGTTTTGGTCTTGCAATTATAGTAAGAATTTCCACGTTTATTGCATGGAGTTTGATTAGCCTTGAGAACCTCATAGCTAAGGAATCTCTTTCCCGCAGCTAATATCCTACGACTTGCCTCAGAATCCATCATCATCTCTTCTTCTTCATTGATACTGTCGCCGACCAACTGCTGGTTGGTGCCGTTGCCGGTGCTGGTAATCACAGGTTCGCATGTTGTAAGCTTACCCAATATGGCTACGGCCATGACCATGAGTACAACCCAAAACCTTAAAATGATACCCATATTAATTATTAAATATTACTTTAATTGTTTCTCTACTTTTCTTTCTTTCTTTCTTTTTTTTTTTTTTGTAAAGAAATTAAGGAGAGAATGGAAGAGCATTTACAGGAATTTCTCACTTTTTGTAGATATAATGTGTGATTTTACGTGTTTTACGTATTAGTTTGTTTTCACTTTATTTGTCATGTGATTGTGGGGTGGTGATTATGCTTTTTTAATTATTTACTAACGACTCTATCTAATTAATTAATTAATTAATTAATTAATGCTTGTAATTTATACATCCAACATGGCATATTCTATAAATATATAATAATGAGTAAATAAAACGAAAGAGCTAAGATTTTTTTTTCCCCAGTCGGTCAGGAGACACTCCTGAGTTAAGATTTTCCAACATCAAAATGGGTTATAATTATATTAACTCTAAAAATAGAATTTTAGAATTAATACCTTTAAATTGTTTAATTGGGTCTCTGTTACAATATTATCAGTCCTCTGAATTGATGTTGATTGTTATTATATTTTTTAGTATTTTCTGGTTTAATTACCAATAAAATATAACCTAAATATGATGTATATAGGAATTAAAGTACCGTCAACGGTAAATTTAGGGATCTGTACGATTAAAAGGTAACCTGAAAAGATAAATATATAAGCTATCGAAGCCGTCAATCAATCACTTTAGGGATCTGATATATAGGTTATCGTCGTCAATCAATAAGGTTATGTATTTAGGCAGTAGCCGTGAATAGTAATCACAGAAAAGCTATTTGAGAGAATTTAGTTTTGTATTGAATTGAGTAATATTTTTCTCTACAACGTGTTTACAAGCCTATTTATAAGAACTATATAGGGGTATCCTAGTAAATAAAAAAAATAATAATCCATACTCTAATAGGAAAGTACAAACTAAACGAGCTCACTATAAACAAACGGGCCCAAATAAAACCTATAGCCTACAGCTATACAATTAACCCTTAAGTGTAAGGCCTTCTCTTTTTGGGTCGGTGTCAACAATGCCTCCTACAACCATTTGCCCTTGAAAAGGCGAAGGGTTGTATCTTGTATAAACCTGGCTGAATCTTTCACCTGAATTGATTTCCTCCCAGTTGCTCGGGTAGCTTGGATTTTTGATATTCTCTTAAAGCCCGAACTTATCATGTCTATCCATCTTTTCATGAGGTAAATAAATTGTTACATCGCTTCGTATTCCGTACCTCATTAACTGCTGCTACAGAACATCTATAAATATGGAAAGGATTTCATTTTTTTTTCCTTTACCAAAAAGTAAAAGCAACTTCTCTCAGTAAAATTCTCTAGTTCGGGCTAAGAATCTCCAATCTTTGCAACATTTTAAGCTTTCTTCAAGTAAGTTCTCACCCTTTTCTTTTCCTTGATCTTTCCTCTTACTGATTTATTTTGTTTGCATAATTTGCCCTTTTTATCTTTTGTAGAATGACGTTGAAAGGAAAAGAAGTCTCCTCCAGCAAACCCCAGAAAAACTTTTGATACTGTGGTCGAATCTAATGAGCCAATTTCTCTCAAGGTACTTAATGAATCCTCAACTGGTTTAATTTTGGGACCAATTCTAACTGAACGTAAATCTTCCTTTGAAAAATTTCTATTCAGTATGAACAGTCCTCCCATATTTAGTTTTGAGAACTTTTTACATCCCTTGATTTATGGAAAAGCTCCTCAGTCATGGCCCACTATACCTGATGAATACACTTTTTGGTACAACCGACTAGCCCCTATCTACTCTAATCACTGGGAATCTCAAGGTATTAATGAACTCTTAGAATTCTCTCTGGTTAGGATCAGCCTTCAAAAACACATATTATTCCCAACATTACTTTTCTGGTCGGCCAAGAGTAATATCTTTACTTTTAGGTTCGGTCTTATGTCTATTACTTTGCTTGACTTAGCTGTCCTTTTCAACATTACATTAACCTGGGAGAATATAGATGTGTCTTTAACTACCGAAATAGATAACGTTGATATTGACTTCGGTAAGACTGCATGTAACTATAGAAATTTTTTAGTCAATAACCGAACCTCAGACCCCGAACCAACCTTGAAGGAACATGTTGCATTTTTGCTCTACTAGTTGTGCAAGTTTATCTTTTGTACTGCCTCAATTAAAGTTACTAAAGTGCATCTTAAAATTGCCATAGCCTTGGCTTCAGGGTGCAGATTGGCACTTGGCCCATATATCCTTTCCCATATATACGAAGCATTCATATGTTCCTTTATGGAGGAGACTCTCATTCTTCATTTGTAACCATCTGCGGCCCTCTGTGGATGGTTCAACTCTGGCTATTGGCTTATTTTCCTGAACTTTCTCAAAATAACCAGAAACCTCCACCAAACTCGATACGTAACTATGGTCGATGGGCTTGGGTTCTTTCTTTCAAAAATAATGAATTTAAACAAGTTTTCACTTTCTTTTATACTTCCGAGCATCGCTCCCCAAATCTTTTTTGCCCTTTTCGTCCAACTATGTTCGACCCCTCATGGACTAAGTTTAAATATGAAAACCTTACTGTCAATAATGAATTAGTCTTGGAAGAGTGGGGCGAATCTTGGGTTAGTGTTCTACATGCTCAAGATCTCCATTTTAGCACCATTTTAGACATAAAATGCGGTGTTGAAGTATATCACCCGAATATGTGTGCTAGACAATTCGGCTTAACCCAAGGTTTACCTTTTCCTATTGCATTTTTAGTCAATGATGGTCATGCAACTCGGCCCCTCACTTCTTTAAATTTGATTCGAGAGATCAATAACTTGTATGAGACAAGAATAACCGAGTTTGAAGTTGAAGACCTTCCCATTTTACCCGACCAAACCGATCTTTTTGTGAATTGGTGGTCTGATTTTGTGAAGAAATGAATGTCTGACCTGTGGACCTAGTGTGGTCCAGACAAGATTTTACTGCCTCAAAGTATATCTCAACTGACATCGGTTCATCTCATGCTGTACAGGGCTCAGGATCGGCCAAGACCAAAGGTATGCACCTTCGTGAAATTATTTCATTTGAAAAATTCTATGGCATCAAATATAATCACATGCAACCAAATGAAATGTATCGAAAAATAAACAGAATTCAAGCCGAACTTCAAACCGAGGCCAATAAAATAATTTTAATTAAAAGGGAGAAAATTCCCAAATTACGGCATGAAATCCTAACTCAATAAGGGCTCCTCCAAGAAAGATGAAACTAGGGCAAAGAGGCTACTGTTTGTTCGGGTTAGATTAAAGTTTGAGTTCCTTCCATCAAATGGCCAAATATCCCTAATGCACCTTTCGGTGTTGCTGGGGTACCTTTGAGCCTAGCAGAAAGAAGGCAAAAATACCGAGTTTCTTAGGCCGGTTCCTATCTTGATGACTGGCCAAGTAATACCCATTGGTTTTGGCCCGAGCTCCTAAATGAACAACCTTTAGTTTGGCTAAGTATCAACTTCCTTCTCTTGTTTTTACTCGTATTGCATCTCTTTATTATTAATCAATCTTTTTGGTTCTGCATAAGCCATCCCAACAATCACCCCTGATCCTCCTAGTGAATTAAAGAAATTTAACACAACCAAACCTCATCTGAAACAATATAAATTCAAGGTAAGTATTTCTTTGTTTAATCCTTCAAATATTCTTTAATGTTTTGTATCATTTCAAATTCAATTATATTTCTTTATCGGCATATAGGAAACCAACTGCCTCAACACTAACACCCACTCAGCGGTTGGTTATTAAGATTCCATCACCTAAGGGAGTGGTCTCTTCTCATTCTCCTTCTTCGGCCTCTACTAATAGCTGAGACGTGTCTTCCTCAGTGAAAAGGAAGAGAAGCGAACATAATATTCAGAAAGATGAATCTCTGACTGGTAATCCTCCAGTAAAAGGTATTCTGGTTGAAACAGAGTATCAAATCCCTACCGAGTTGTTCCACTCCGAACCCATTAGGACGAAAAATGTGGACATCTCATTTCGATCGTACAAAGACGAGGCTGAGATTACTACTAAGGTTCGGTTCGGCACTTTACATGAAATCCTTTCTGAATACAATCCACTAAAAGTAAGATACAAAATTATGCCTTAATTTGTCTTTCTATCCATTAGGGAGACGAATGGGGAGATGATGAGGACTTCTTCAAGAATTTTTCAATTAACAATATGTCCGATCCATTAGTCGTCGATGATACCGATCCTTTTCCCGATTCCTCTATACTTCGATCTGAAGAGATTGAAAAACATGTTTGCTGCATTTCGTCCTTCAAGGAGTTAGGTTGTCGCATCTTTTTATACGATGAGGTCTTTAGAATGCTTCGGGAATCCCTTAAGTTCATCAATCAATTCAGGTCGGAAATCCAACTTACGATCAGTACCAAAGCTCGATATGATCATTTCTTCGATTCCTTGGACACTTTAACCCAAGAATACAAGGTTACGGTTAAAGTAATAGATCATTTTGAAAGCAACTCAAACTAATTCCTCAGAATTGTCCTACCGGATTGATTATTTGAAGACTTCAGGTGCCAAAGCCGTTCAGGAAAACAAATCTTTAGCCGAACAAAGCAAAAACATTTCTTCAAAAATTTAGAGTCTCGAAGATCGACTAAAAAGACATAGGGATCAATCGGCAGAACTGGAGGGGAAAAGGAAACAAAATTCATCTCTCATCCAGCAAGCCAAGATGGAAATTTGGGAGGTTGCTTTGCAAGAAAAAGGCTTAATGGATGAAATCAAGACCCTCAAACCAAATGCGCAAGTGGCTGAAGCTCGATAAGATGAGATATCTCGGACTGCTATTGACTTTTTCTCTCTACTATAATATATATATATATATATATATATATATATATATATTAAAATGAATGATGTCACCACAAAGGTACTTTTGAGCTAGTTTTTTCTTGTGATCATAAATGATTAGAATTCTGCATAAAAATATTTGGTTGCACACCTTTAATATTTCAATTCAGTTTTATTGATGAAGGATCGGTTACTAAAATATTTGATTAATACAACTTTAAGACAAATTATAAATTATCAACTCGGCTGATACATTTTATTTTAAACAAACTGCGATCGGTCCACTTTTTCCCTTAGGGATGGCATATAAGGCTTTAAAAATTTACCATTGATTGACCGATCATGCAACTTCCCATCCTGGTCTAATAATCGATAAGCCTCATTACTTTTGATCTCTTTAATCACGAACGGACCTTCCCAATTTGGAGACCATTTGCCGAATTTTGAGGTTTTAGATCTAATAGGCAAAATAACTTTCCATACCAAATCTCTAACCTTGAATTCTTTTGACTGAACCCTCTTGTTGTAGGCTCTTTCTACACATTTTTTCTGTGCTTGGATTCGGTCTAATGCCGCGAATCGATCAAAATCCAAGTCATCTAGTCCCTTTAGCATAGTTTGGACATACCGGTCGGCTGTTAACTAATCCAGGATTCTTCTACTCAAAGATTTGACAGTTAATTCGGCTAGTTTCATAGCACTGTGTCCATATACAAGCTTGTACGGAGTTGCCCCCATTGCCGATCTAATTGTGGTACGGAGTGCCCATAATGTCTCGCCTAGAAGCTCATGCCAAACTCTCAAGTTTTCATCAACCATCTTCTGGATATTCGTCTTGATCAGCTTATTGGTTACTGTGAACCCTCATTTTAGCACCTCCAAAAATAATTCTGAACTCACGGAGAAGATTAGAATATTTTTCTATCTAAGCCGGCACTTTTCCGATCCTGACCGAACCCCCTGTACCATACAGTATTTTTCCAAGACTGATCAGATTTTCCTTAGAACTGATTGCCAAACCACCCCAAAAATATTTCTAAATCTACCAGAGCTGACCAGAATATTTTTCTATCTAAACTAATATTTTTTCCAAATCCTGACCAGACCTCCTGTACCAGACAACCCTTTCCCAAAACTGACCGGATCTCTCTCAAAACTGACTGCCAATATATCCGATAATTAATTATGGATCCATCGACACTGGCCGGTAATTTTTCATACTTCAGAATATCCCGAAAACTGACCCGGATGTCCCGAAAAATTCAAAAACTGACCCGGATATCCTAAAAATCCAGAACAAACTCAGCCGAGCCGCCACATCAAGGCGCCACTGCCAGGCCCTCCGGAAGCGCCGCTAGGGAGCAAACTTCTGTCGCCAACAGCGCCGCTGCCACCTCGGGTGGCGCACCGCACCTGCAGCCCAAAATTGACCCTTTTGCCCTCCAACCTGAGTTTTCTGACCAAAATACCCTACTCTTTTGGTCTTTTTACATTTTCTCTTTCTAAACTACCCTCACCTTCATTTCACCTATAAATATCCCCCTCCATTTCATTTCAAAGGAGACCTCAAGCTTTTGTTGATTGCTATCCAATTACTTATTCTCTCTCTCTCTCTATAATTAGTTTTCAATCACTCTAATTAGTTAGTTAATTAAAAATTAATTTTAATTAACTAATTAATTTTTTTAATTCCCACCCACTCTCAATTAATTAATTAATTAAAAATAAATTTTAATTAATTAATTAATCTTTTTCATTAAATTTTTACTCAAATTGGTTAATTAATCCTTTTAATTAATCACTTTAATTAATTAATCATTTTAATTAATTAAAAATTGAGTAGTCAAGTAATCAAATCTCCTTTTTTTCAAAATCAATCCTATTTTCCGAAACGGAACTCTGCTCCGGTAAAACCACTCTCCCACCACTCAAACCCACAAAGAAGGTATAGTCTATTACCCTCACTCAAACCAAACCAATCAAATCTGACCGATTTTTAAACCCCCTTCCACCTCATAGTGGAATGAACTACGTGGGTTTTGATC